>JAVYIG010007515.1:0-100999 GCA_035222895.1 Strongylocentrotus droebachiensis
GTTTCCAGACATCACGGACTTCCTTATAGGGAAGAGAATAATATAGATCGAGAATGATGCAAGGGTGTTTTAATACATCATGATCTAATCTTGTAATGAATAGGAAATGGACGACTTGCGTTATATATAAAGTTCAGTCCCGGTATTGAACACAAGTAGTACGCCGTACCCCCCCCCCCCCTCACACACACACACACACACACCCTCTGCCCCATCTTCTAATATTCTAAAGTTTCCACTTTTTTGGCAGTACAATAATTATAAATAGTTTCCAATTACCAATAATTCTCCTTCAAACAAAATCGCTCCGCGTAAGGGAGATGGGGTGCACATACAGTACCCTATAGTCCTAATGTACAAGTCCCGTTGTATCTTGGCGCATAATAATATTTACCGTCTTACTAAGAATTGGTCTGACGGTGTGGCTAAGGTATAATAACTGAGGTAATATTTATTTGTCAATGTTGATTTCCTTATTTTTTTGATGAACTCTATCATTGTTGATTAACGATTATTATTTATTTGGAAAATCATCATAATTGGCTTTGCCGCAATGATGCTTGATTTGTATTAATAAACCATTATTTTATAAGAGGTCGATGGAGACCGAAATGGAGATGATATCCAATTTGGTATGTTAATAATGTGAAAACGGAGGAGGAGGAGGAGGAGGAAGAGGGGGAGAAGAAGGAGGGGGAGGAAGAGCAGGAGGAGGAGGAGGAGGAGGAGGAGGAAGAGGGGGAGAAGAAGGAGGGGGAGGAAGAGCAGGAGGAGGAGGAGGAGGAAGAGGGGGAGAAGAAGGAGGGGGAGGAAGAGCAGGAGGAGGAGGAGGAGGAGGGGGAGAAGAAAAAGAAGAAATCAAAATGGAAATTAGAAAGTAGAAGAAGACGACTAAAAAGTACCCGATTAAAAAAAAAAAAATTAAATAAAAATGATTTCTCTTCCTCTTTCTTATTTTTAATTTTACAGAATCTCATTTTGTCTCTACCATGGCGACTTTAGACACAACAAGCCGCCTTCCTGTGCCCGAAGTCTTCATCACAATGTGAGCTTGATTGAGCGAGACGTGTCCTTACCTTAAATTTGTTGCCATGACAACAGCATCTCTTCATGAGCAGTGTCGTTGACTAAGACTCATTTCCATGACACCCGCGTACCTTGATAATAACGAAGGAGGGTGTGTCGCTGTCTAAAACTTGTTGCCAGGGCACCCACATCCATTGATGTCCACTAGAGGGTGTGTCGTTGACATAAACCCGTTGCCATGACACCCACATCCATTGATGTCTATAAGAAGGCGTGCTGTAACTGTTGTTGCCTAAAACCCATTACCAATACTCGTTCTTGATGTCAAGTAAAGAGGGAGTGTCGCTGCCTAAATCTCGTTGCCATGACCCCACATAATTTAATTTCGAGTAAAAATGGGCGTTTCGTTGGCATGAACTCTTTTCCACTGATGACTAGTTAAGAGGGTGTGTTCAGCTGCTTAGATCAAACTCGTTGCTATGACACTCCCATCCATCGCATGATGTTGTCTACAACTAGTTGCCATGAAACTCACATCCCTTGATGACCAGTGTCGTAGACTAAAACTCGTTATCGTGACAATCACATCCATTGAAGTCTAGTACAGTGGGAGTTTCGTGGCCTAAAACTGGTTATCGTGACAACAATATCCCTCCATGTTGAGTATAAGAGGGGTTTTATTTTTTGTACTGCTTCATCTTGTGAATGCCGAGAGTTCTCTTCGGCGACCAGCTGAGTTCGAGCTACCGATGAACGAATGCTTGGTGCCAAAATGAATAATCAAAATTAATATTAAAGAAATGCACTGCTCTATTCGGTCGGGACGACGACGACCTTCAGCCCCTGATGAGGCCTTATTATGAAGCCGTTTAGAGGTTTTGTATCCAAGGTTCATTTAGGTAGTACCATTCATCTACATCTGGGGCCGCAGGAGATGACGGTTCATCTGTATATTGGATCCAAATTTTTAACAGAAAGACTGACGCCCATTTGGAGCCGATGCCATTTTACTTTGATTCTTTCGAGCTTCCTTATACAACATCCTTAAAAAAAAATCCACAGTGCATATAAGACTTGAAAATACTGCTAAATCATTAGACTTATACCGGTAACATATCGGAAACTTGTATCATACATAACTCTTCGAATCGCTATTATTTTGTAAAATTGTTATTTTTTTTTCAAACTTATGTATATTATTGTGTGCCATTTTATTTGAATGAATATACATGTAATTACAAATTTACAATTATTTGCGTTTATTTATGTGCACTTAATCGATGGGCGCAACAATCTAGGCAACACGGACATAACATATTGGTGTAATATTCAAGGTTCAAGGTTCATTTTATTTCTTTCTTTCACAACATTTTTACATATAATAAAAGAACAGAAAACAGCATAAGAAAAAACAATTTAAGTGCAATTTTAAGTCGATATATAATCCAAATGAAAGAAAGTGGAGACCTTAGAAAAGCTGGGCTTGTAAGATCGAGCAAGGTTCCCATATAACATAATCCATCAATGTTTCACTTTTAAATTTTTTTCAAAGTTATCAAAACTACACATGATTATATATGGGGGAAATATTTACAAAAGGGATAGCTTGAAATTTGAAAAGGTATATAAAATAGGGTAATATTGGCTGAAATAGTGACAATCAACATTATTAATGGGCGCAACGATCGAAGGCAACCTGAATGCAATTGAGAGGGCCGACTCCAAACGAGCCAGTCGTGGGATCGCAAATACCCTCAATAATATTTTATATAACACATAATCGCATGCATTGCGTTGTTCAGTATAATAATCACAATTATATTCACCTACAAATTCATAATGTCTCTCGTGCAATCGACCTCGGCTTGTGACCTGGGTAAAATATAACATTATTCATAGGATATTCTGAATTTTTGTCGGTTCGTATATTTTGTTATAATACTGAACGCCGGAGAATGAAATATGTTTATAATATATATTTATTGACTGGATTGTATTCTGTAAATATTATTTCCAGTTTTGTTTCCATATCGTGTAAATAAAGACATTTCAATATCATTGGCCGATGTCTATACGAGTGACTTTGATTTCAAACGTGAACTTATTCTGCTGGATGGAATAGGCGAAGGAGAAAATAAGGACCTAGGAAGTAGATGTGTATAAGAACGAACCACGCCTACCCCCTCATTTCCAGAGGTTTTTCTAATTAAATATTTCAGAATCTGGCCCCATCTCTAAACTGGTCATTTGTATTCACCCACCCCCCCCCCCCCATCCGCGACTCAAGTGAGGCATGTGTAACCTGCCGCCAAAAAAGACGACCTGTCTTTACAATGGCCACAATTTCTCTTTGCTTGGATGGCCCAGGGACATGCTTGTCCCTGGATGGCCGTCTTAATTTCAATTTCAATCTTATTTCTTTTTCCAACAAAACATTACAAATTAATTATAATCATATACAAAAATTATACAGGCTTTGATCAGGTGGAGATTATTGGTGGGCAGTAGCTATGGGGGGGGGGGGGGGGACCGAAGGCACCCCCCCCCCTCCCCCAATCGAATGGTCATGATGGTGAAAAAAGAGCCCCAAAAGGGAAATAGAGAGAATGAAAGAGAGTGGGGGCTTCAACCAGAAAAAAAGAGATAATTATGACTCTCTTCCACACTCCTCATGTGACTGCCTCGTTCTCTTGCAATCAATCCACATCGATGCGGAGGAGGAGGAAGCAATAGAAGAAGAAGAAGAACAACAACAACAACAACAACAACAACAACAACAACAAGAACAAGAAGAAGAAGAAGAAGAAGAAGAAAAAGGAGAAGAAGAGAAGAAAAAAGAAGAAGAAGCAAATCCACTTAGTGTAACCTGAAATCGTAACCCTAGTTCTATTTTGGATAAACAGTCTTCAAATAAACGATGAGTGTTAACAAAATGATGCTTTTTGTTGTTGCATAGACTATAATGACATCACAAAATCTTAAAAAGTCTAATTTAAAAGCATATTCTCTTCTCCTTGATTTGTCTTGAGGGGGAGGGGGCGGGGGGCAAATAACAACAACAAGACCCGTTGGCAACTTTGCGTTAAATTTCGGATGAGGAGGGTTACAAATTTCACAAATTCTAAACCGAAATTAAGAGCTCTTGGAAAAACGAATTATTTGTAAAAATGCATTAAGAAGCCCGACCTTTTGAAAAAATTTAGAACTTAGGAAAATACTTTTTCTTGTGCTTTTTACATTGGATCGAAGCGGGAGCGACTTGAGAATACCATATCACCATATTGACCAAACGTTTGTAGGCTAACAAACACTCCACCAATGAAGCTAAATCTGACTGAAGACTTCAGTTTGTTAGGTAATCCTAACCCTAATCCTGAACCCTAAATCTAACTTTAACTCTAACCCTACAGGTGGTGGTTGCTCATGGTTGCTCATGCCTCGAGAAGTATTCAATCATTAAGGACCACTATTTTCTTCGTTTCCTTCTCTCTTTCACTACTGTGCATTCTTCTGACCCCTCCCCATTCCCCTCCCCAGATACGCCGCAGGACTGCTTTCTGCACCAAATACATTCCAGGCGCGGATCTACGGGGGGGGGGTTTAGGGGGTTTAAACCCCCCCCCCTTGGGCGGCCCAAAAAAAAAAAAAAAAAAAAAAAAGGAAAAAAAAAAGAAAGAAAAAAAAGAAAAAAAGAAAGAAAAAATAACGCACGCTGGAGAGAAACCCTTTCAAGTGCAAATATTGTGAGAAGATATTCAACTCATCTGGTAACTTAACCAAACACATAATAACTCTGGATATAACTGTGTATTTAACTGTTACTTGATTTAAAAAGACGTTATCATGCACTGCTTTTTATGGTCTCCATTGTGTTAATAGATGCCAGGAAAACATCACTTACGGGGTTCAAATAAACACCCCAAAAAAAATCGGCTCGCCGCTTCGCGGCTCGTGGACGATGCTCCGCATCGTCATTATTTTGGTCAAACCCCCCCCCCCCCCTTAGCAAAAAGCTAGATCCGCCCCTGCATTCAGAGAATGGCAACTGGGTTGGCGCTGGGAAAAACATTATTTTCTGCGGTTTATTCTGTTGGATTGTTAAATCTCCTCTTCAAAACAGCATTGCCGCCCTCTGTTGATCAGTTTCGATATAAAAAATCTAAGTCCAATATTCTTGATATATTTTATGGATGCTTGCGCTTGCATATACATAACGTGTACCGGTATTAAAGCTAAAGGGACATGTATCTGTACGTTCGCACGTTTAGCAACATGTAGGCAGATTCCTTTTGTCTTTGATGAATTAAGGACAATTATCTGCTGTTTATCAGCAGAAACATGGTAAGATGAGCTCCGAATTTGTCGTTTCTGCCGAGAAGCGCGACGATGTTGCAAAGAGGCTCTTGCATATCCAAGATTTGTTCAGCGTGCGTGTCTGTTGCGGAGAACCCGATGGGACTGGGAGTCGGTGCGGAGATTCCGGCTGTATACTGCCGTCGGACCCGGGTGGCGACACGGATGTTTGTACTGACTCGTCAACCCCGGCTCCTGTGTGGGTACAAGTTTTTGGCGACTCCAAGGACGTCTGTGAAAAAGCAAAGGTATGTTTGCTAAATTAATTAAAAAACTTAAAATTGTCACCAAGCAAGGTCCTGAACTTGGTGAGGACAAAGGTAAAGCCACAGCCATTCAAAGAAAGGAAGGGTCTGATCTTGGTTAATGATTGAGATTTTGAGTCACAACTTTGGTTTTTTTTCCAGTGTTTTTTTTTTTTCTTCGCCAGCCTCTTGCTCAGTTTGTCATTAAAATGCTTGGTTTTCTTTCTGCATTATCTTTATTAGGGTCTTAGCAATGCTATTCCAGGGTTCACTCAGCATTTCCCTTTGATAAGAAAGGACGGGGGTTGTATTTCTAAAGTAAAGTTGGGGAAAATTGTCATTTAGAATCTAGGCCTAGATCTAGACCTCGAGTCTAGACCTAGATCTATATAAACTTAAATTTTATGACATTAATGGCAACAGTTAGTGCTTATAAGTCTCTTTTTAATGTTGACACAGCCCACTTTGAATTTTTGCAGACAATTACAATTGATTAGATTCTAGATCTAGATCTATAACAACTTTTATTTAGATCAGTACAGTAGGTCTAGATCTAAGTTAGGCCCAGATGACATCGTTTTGAGAATACCACCCCCGATTTCAATTCAACCTGACGGTCTGAGTTCAAAGACTGAATTCTGTTGCCTTCAGTGTTGATGTTTTCCCAATGCATCTGTTCAGGGCCCCATTTCACAAAACTTGTCATCAGGGACAAATGACAGTCTTTGTTATAAGCTACTGAAATCCTTGCTTCTGATTGGTTAACAGCAGATTTGACATTGATTTTTGTCATTTGTCATTGAAAAAGGGCTTTGTGAAACAGGTCCCTGATCTTGCCATCAATGGATTAGCATGTACATGTAGATCCTAGTCTTCATTATTATTATATTAGACAGGAACTGTCTCTGATATGGGGAATTCAATAAAACTGACATTTGTCAACCTTCCCCATAATAATAATAATAATGATATTCTGCTTCTACACACTCCAGCAAAGCATAGAGAGTCAATGCTATAAATGCGTATTGACCTCTAGCACTGCATGCTTGCTGTGAGGCAGGTATTATTAGACCCATACACACACCACACAATATTGCATGGACTGCATACATCATGCCGATGCGGCTGTAAGCAAAGTTTGACAGTAGACTTACAATTTGAATTTTTAAATTATTCTTTCTAACATCTGTAAGTTGAAAAAAAAAATATTTTACTGTTATTTAGGTGTCATCAATTGTCACTAAAGTACCGATTTTTAGTGAAATCAGTTGAGTTTTGTACAGTGGTGTTTGAAATGTTGAGAATCAAAAGCCCAGCTTTTACTACACAGCCAGGATAGTGATGCTCCTACATGTATGTGTGCAGTGCATGTACACTGTAGCGCTTTAATACATCTACCATGTCTCTAAGTGCTTTTAATATTACAGCTTGGTTTTTACTTGCACTAGACTTAGCATATTTTACTGTAAATTAACAAGTGCTTTGTCCACACACCATTTCTGCAATTCATGACACTCCTTGTAGTTACTCGCCTCACCTACCATCCCAGTATAGCTTCCTGAGTGAGCTGCCAAAGGGTTACTCAACCAAGTACCAAGTACCAAGATATCATTTATAAATATACCCTGGTCATTGGATTCAAAACTTGCCCGCACAAACTGTTTGACCAACAATGACAGTCGTATCCTAAGTCCTAACATGTACACAAATGGTAACCCTTGCTGCACGCACAATGTAGGGGGGGGGGGGGGGGGGTTAACTAGCAACTTTCACGGTTTCACCACAAAATGGCAAAAAGAAAGTTTGTTCCTGTTTTGTCTTTATCTAGACCGAGTGGTTTGATAGAGAAAATTACCATATGAAAAGAAATAGTTCAAATGTTTATATACTATAAAAATAGCATTGAAAAATAATGTAAGACTTTGAATTATTAGGACTTACCTTCAGCTACACCTTGTAATCTGTCTGGTTTTTCGAAGCTACGGCGTACAATGAGATCTGCAATCACTCTCCACACTATCCTACATGTATACACGACACTTCAGTCTCTGTATAGAGGGGGTTAGTGGAACAAGATTTATCCGAATACTACATTGTAGATAGCGCTTTTACTTTCAGGTGAAAAAATAATGGCTGACCTTGGGCCTTTGACCTCACTCACCATAGATCTACATGTACAGGGTACATACAGTCATGAAACCCATGATAAGTAATCGTGCTGGATTGATGACATTATTAAAGGGATAGTTGAGTTCTGTTGCAGAGGGCGCTACACTAAAAATAATTTTTTTGTGAGATAATAAAAAACTGAAAAAAAATTGAAAGAACATAATATTTAAATGACAAAATCATCTTTGTTTGATCAAAATCGGTTCAGAGATGGCTAAAATATAACGATTTCTAATACCGGTACTTGTGTACCACCACAAATATTAGATATTTTGAAAAATTTGAACAAAACCGTTGAAAAAACGAAAAAACGCCTTGTAGTTGTATTTCAGCCAATGCTGATGTTGGCTTTTTTGTTGGCATTTTCGTGTTGCTTATATTACCCACAATTAGCCGACTCATGTATTGTTATTTTTAATTAAATAATTAATTAACGGTTACCATGTTTTTTTGAAAGTGGAGGTGAATTGGTATGATCGTATTGGCTAAATTTCACACATTTTGGGGTCTAAAATTACCTTCATAGCAATTTTAGGTTCTAAAAGGGCACTATAAATGTCATAGATTCACTGTAAGAATAAGAGCAATAACCATGCACTTTGAAGGCATTTGCTGTCTGAAAACAGAACTCAACTATCCCTTTAAAAAATTAATTTTGAAAATATATTTCCCCACATACATTCACTTGTTTGATCAAGTGTCATTTTAGGAATATGTGATTGCCCCCACCCCCGCAAAAAAAAAAGTACAACAAATTCAGATGGACTACAGTACATAATTTAGTGATGTGTAACTAATGTCAATTCCTTGGATAAATACTGTAACTGTATGTGGTTTACAGCTGGCACCAGAGAGTCCATGTATTATTATCACAAAAATCGATCATGCATCCCAGCCTATTATGTACTTATGTACAGTTTGTATGTATCTCGTTTAATATTAACAGGAAATGCTACCCTTGTAATAATTTAATTTGTACAAAAGCAGAAAAATAAGAGAAACAGAATGGCGAAAGTTGGAAATAGATCAGACCCAACAGTAAGAAAGCTGCAAGTGTTCGATGAGATCACTATTAAAAGCTACAGGTATGCAAATTACAAATTGGTAATTTATTCAATGGATTGTGACTAGTGCTGTAGTCAAACGTTTAACCGTCCGGTATCCGACCGCCCATGGCGGATTCCGTTTTAAATTGGACGGTTTCGTTTTCCCGTTTTTTTTTTTTATAATTTTTTTTTTTTTTAAAGTTTTGATGCCCCTCCACCTGGCACTATGCCTGGCAATGTCTCCCAGCTCAGTAATCTGTGTGTTGACACACCACTCCGAAAGTAGAACAACACTCCAATTTGTCTGTCATCTTGGTTTGAAAGTAATCTTTGTAATAGATCTCAATTCATCCAACTTTTACATACGGCGTACCACAAGGTTCTATCCTAGGTCCTCTACTGTTTTTAATTTACATTAATGATCTTACACATTCTTCTAAAAAACGACATTGTTACTATTATTTGTGACAAGTTCACAAGCACAAATCGCCGCCTTCAAATGCACCTCGCAGTTAAATGAAAGTCCTTCCGCTTTTTTCACACGGACCTGGCTTGCTCGGTCAAAAAAAAAAAATCTTGACTGGCGGTTAAACGGAATTGGAGATATCCGTGATGTTACAGCACTAATTTAAATCCACTGTATATTGTACATGTATGTTAGGACTTAGGATAATATACATGTATATCTTCAGAGTTTGCCAATAGTTTTACAGATAGAAAACTTGAAGAAAAAAAGAAGTCACAAACATGTGTAACTATGATTGCGGTAGATCAAAGAGAAAGCTACATGTACAGTACAGTACATGTACATTTATTAGGCTCAAGTAATAGCATTCTTTCAACCAGTCAATCATTTATATACATGTACATGTACATGTTTCAATTACCGGTAGTAACCATTTTCAAGGGAAACAAAAAATGTGGTCTTTGTAGACAGGTGGTCACTAAAGCAAGTTTGACTGTAGTACTACATGTACATGTACATAATATTATGTACACTATACCTGACATATTTAGGCATACAAACTATCTGTTATGTTAAATGTGCTTCCTCTCAAACTTTGTTCATTTTTAGAGAGAGATAGAAAAACCCAAAATAGTTGTACACAAATGTTTCTTTCTTTCTTGTCTTGTCGCCGCCGGAAGTTGCCAGAAGGGACTTATATGGCTTCATTTATCATCAGTTTTAAATATTCCCCAGTATCCACAACAAATATTGGACAAAAAATACAACGTTTATGTCTTTTGTCCTTTATTGGAGCTTTGCCATGGCAATAGAATCTAGACACCCAAATATTAGCTGTGTCCAGGCTCCAACTGACGTCACAAGCTTGTGTGCGTACAAAGTACCTACGCCATCACTCAAGGCCCATTGTAGTGCTTTTACGATGAAGCGTCATAACTGAGTCCAAAGTTCACTAGCTCACATTTTTTGTATTCATCCAGATAGATTTTGTTCCTCTTGGTTCTGGTTGACTAACTCCCAGCCCATTTTGCCTTGAATATACATGTATTATCATATTATAAGCTAAATAGTATAATGGAATGTTTGTTTGTTCCTTACATTGTGGTTTTGTGACATCATAGTTCAGGCCTTTGTGATAGCAATTTGATAGCATTGTGATGTCATCACAGGTCTTGGGGTGGGATTTGTTTACCACAATAGAATTTTGTCAGAGAAAGTTGCGTGGTTTGATGATAAATACAAATTACAAATGCCATCAATTTTCATTTGCACAAGCATTACTGTTCAAGATCAACCAAGGGAAATTGGATTCCTGCACAAGTTTGTGAGAAACCACAAAGTCATATTTTCAGCTCAGCAGCACATTGTGTGTTTATTCGAATTCTATTTGACGGTTTCAAGGCTGTAAATTTTCTACAATGTACATGTACATGTATGCTTAATAGGGGACTATTTTACATGAGCCACTTTAGATCATCTGACCTACATGTACATACATTGTAATTAGTCAAAGACTTTTATCCTTTGGAATATTACAACATGGTGTCTGTCATGCCGCAATTGATGCATGTTCCACCCACTGTTCTGTACACACCATCTCTCTCAGACAAGGTAGGCCTTACTACATTGATGAATAATACAACTAATATTACTACTACTACTAATAAGGATGATAGTAATACTATGTTTATTTTTAACTGTTTCTTTTTATAAAACACTTTTATTGCAATGTGCTTATTTTTACCCTCGTCAGCAGATCCAGTTATGATTCTGCACATTGCAAACTACATAATGGAATTCCATCATCTATGCAGCAAGTTGCATGCAAGTGCTACCAATTTATACTAAATATATATATTTGTGATGTTTGGCCTTGTGAAATTATTAATGATGTCATAATACACTCCATTATGATGTCATCACTGTCCTGTGACCAGAAGAATAGTTGCATAACATTCGGTGAATATTCCACAATTTAATTAAACCATGGCTTAAAGATAAATATATTTATGGCAATGTGTTAAACATAGCATGTTTGAATGTGCGATTATATGTTCCTGGAATATTTGAAAATCATTAGTATTCATAGCCAGAGGACTCCAGGGAAAAGTTTATGTCAAATTGTCATCAAGAATAATTGATATTTCACATGTACAGTTATTCTTACCGGCACTTTGGTTTGTAGTAACTTTGTACAACAAACGCTGAATCACCTGTACATGTACATATGTACATGTAGGTATTAATACGTATTAATACCACAATACCGACGATAGGATGAATTACACAGACTTTTCCTTCCCATGACATTTTGGACTCAGTTTTCATGATATATTTTCATTACCCGGTAGTACCCGAAATCATTCTCTGAGAATTTAATCCATCCTGTATGTAGTGTACACTGTTCCTTTTGAAATTTTAACTATTGTAGCAGAAAGGAATTACCTGTATACATGTACAGTATAGGAGCATAGGAGGTGGAATATATACAGATGTTACAAGATGAGTACAATTTTACTAGTATAGTACATGTACATGTATATTGTCTAGACAGGTAATGTACCAGTAAATCTATGTCCATGTTGTAACTTTCAAGCTATATTTAGTGCCTTACAGTATGTAAGGAAGAAGGACCAGCCCAGAATACGGTACAGAGTTCATGAACATGTGCGTAATTATTGTCATACACTGGTTCAGCTTCCTGCACACACAATACAAGTACTTGTGTATACATGATGTATTGTGCGTTAGAGCTCAAAGTCATGTGACCAGTCACCTGATAAATAGTATTGTAGAGGGGGTGGCGATTGTCAACATCATGCTTCAGTGCAGTCATAGTGGATAAAAATAACGCACATGCAATAGAACATAAATAGGGCTTTAGGGCTAGCTTAAAAGTTGTACCATGCATTCGTACATGTATGTACAACAATGTGGATGAGAAGAAGTACCGTACAGGTGTGGACAATTTTATCCAGAAAAGTTGTCCTGTTTTTCTGTACCTTGTAGGCTATGTACATGTAGATATACATGTATGAATATCTATTATCTACTCATGCAGGTCTTATGGTGTTGAGTCATTGAATTAAATTATGAATCACATGTACTGGTATGTAAATTGGTAAAAGTCAGTGTTGCAATTCAAACATTTTGAAATAGGGGGCACTAATTGCCTCAGTATTGAGGGAATAGGGTTTTTCTACTTTTAAAATTGCAGGTAATATGGTATTAACCTACATGTACATTGTATTTCTTAGATTTATTAACCTACATGTACATGTACATGTACTTGTACACATGTATATTATAAATGAAACCATTGTTTTAAAATCATTGTCTATTATTTGTATTAAGTTGCTTTTCATGATGATGACATCATGGTCTCTTTGTGGAAATGCCCCAAATTTGAAGAATGATTCCTACTTTTTGGCCTTTAAACTAATGTCATGATATCTAGATTGCCCTCTTTCTTCTGGAAACTTCTACATTTAAGGCCATTGAAGTAGGCTGCCTGCTTTTTTTCTTTTCTGTTTTTTTTCATTAAAAAATAATAATAATGAAAAAACAAGTGGTCTTTTTCTGAAGAAAAAAACAAAGACATAAATGCTGGCGGCCATCTTGAAAATAGCCATAATGTATCGAGCGGCCATTTTGAAGAAAAAAAGGGCCTCCTTCCTATTTTTCAAAAAGGCAGGACGCTTAAAATATTTATTTTTTTAATGGCCTAAAAGCATATTAAACACTATTTTCCTAAATTTTGCTTTGAGAGATTCATATTTTTTAATGTAAAGAGTTGGCATTGTACATGTACACGTTTATCGATGTTATAATGATCACCACATTTTTTAATAAGTTACCAATTGTTTTTATTTAAAAAAAAAAATTATTTATATGTTTTATTGATCAATTCCTATTACTTGTCTGAAAATGTTATCAAACTTTTACTGGCTATTTTAGGGGCCTTTACAAAGGTAAATAAATGTTAGTATCTGTTCCAGCTATCTTGTGAATGTTTTTTGAAGTGCTGCTGCTTCCTTGTAATTTTGTGTCCCAAAAAATGTTTTTAAACACAACTTTTAAAATATGTTTTCCATAGCAAAATAAATGAAGAAAGAGTACCGGTAGTCATACATGTACATATTGTGTACATACAGAAAATGTACTGCTATGTAGAAGATGGGATTACAACTTTAATATAAGGCACAGTTATTGTGGGTTATACAACTTTATGACTTGAGTTTCAGACTTTCAGTTTTTCAAAATGCCATCTCTGTAGGGAATGTTTTTAGAGAGGCTTCCCTCACTTTCTAAATTTAGAAGGTCCAGCATAAAGCATGACCTCGGTCTCGACTCCTGGAAAACAAACATTTTTTGTTGGTGTGTATGTGTGTTTGTGATTTGTACATACATGTACATGTACCGGTACTGTATATCCATCCAGGATCTGTGTGAACTTTTTTAGAAAGAATTGAACTTGTCATGGTACATGTAGTTTGTTCTAGACTACTGTACATATGTGCCCTTATTTATCAGATCCTGTTAGTGGTGTGTGATTAGGAAGTTCCTATATAACTAAATGTACAAATGCAAATTCAAGTTTATTGATACAAATCCACTAGGTCGGATGTACATTAGGTACCCATACAGGGGGGGGGGGGGGGAGGGTTTAAAACAAAAATCACAGGTAAACTGATAATGTTCAGGTCACAAAACCCCATCTTTGGAGAGATCACTCATCAATTCATTAGGATGACTTTGCAGAACTTGTAGATCAAACAGAAAATAAAATCATTACCGTGACAAAATTTGCTGATATGGTGAAGAGTACTCGAGAACGATTCTTCTTGCTCACTCACCCGGTCGATGTACAGGTACATGTGTAGGCTACCTGGTACCGGTACTCATTGTGTGGATGCTGCTGAATCACACAATAGTCATCGTAGCTATTGTTGTATTTTTACCCCTGAATTTGTGTCTGTGCTAAAAATAGCCCACATTTAAAGCTCCTGTAAAAATCATTCATGGTGCAATTTCTTCTCTTTTTTCAAATATGTATAAATAAAAGTTGAAGTCTTTTGGGGTTTATTTGTCAACTGACTCCTTGTGCCGTCATACCTTGTTACAGTGTATGTTCCATACAGCGGTCGGAAGACTCGGAACCACTCATCAATTGATGATAAGCGTGTTGATTTAATTCCGTCAGAGATTCATTTACCGTAAGTGCAACACAAGTATGTGCAAAAGAGTTTGATATTCCACTGGACTTTGGTATAATTCCAAAGACTGACGTACATGTACATGTACATGTGCTTATATCCAGAACAGGAGATTGTGTGGTTATTGAACTATTTAAAGACGAAGAAACAGAATCTTTGAGATTACATTTCTTGAAAAGAGAGGGGTCATATAAGATTTGTTGATTGACTTTAAGGTATTTAGCTGTCATCTCTGCATTCAGTGGTCAGTAATCTCTGCTCTATTAAAGGAAGAAGGATGTCTTGGTGCTAGTACAGACTTAACACGTGCAATAGGTGGGCCTGAAATGAAGTTCTGTCTTTTTTTTATTTAGGAATTTGAACAGTTGCAAACTTACAATTATGTAATGAATTTCTAATGATGATGTACATGTACTTAGGATCCGTTGCAAAATGCCAAGTCATCTATAATTTGTAATAATGGAGTGTTGGATGGACATGTATTTTTGTGAAATGTCATGCGAGCCGTTAGACCAAATGATAAGTAGACAAAATAATTATTAGACCATGTGGGAATAGACCAGTTGGGAAGTAGATGAGCTGGTTGTATACCAAAGGGCAAAAAATCAGTGGTGGCGTAATCAGCCTTGAAATGTGTCATGTGATGCCATTAGTCATGTGACCTTTACATGCATCAATAGGTAATACATAAACTTCAGTACAATTTTTCAGTTCTCTCTGATTCATCGTTCATGTATTGCATCAACAAAATTCTAGGAAAACGAACTGACTAAGCAGCAGCAGCATGCTTCTAAAACTGAAATATTGATTTATTGATATTTGATGATAATCTTAAATTCTAGGAAAACGAACTGACTAAGCAGCAGCATGCTTCTAAAACTGAAATATTAATTTATTGATATTTGATGATATTCATTGAGCCCATCTGGGTTGATTGTACAGTATGACGACATCTGCCAACAACAAGGCAGTAACAGCTATCGTAAAAGGAAATGTATACATGAATATGATATGCTGTGCTAGTGTGCTATGATGTCACATTATTTTCATGAAAATGTAATATTTGTGTTTTTGTGTTTTTGTTTTTGTTTTTTTTCCAGATTTTTTGTTGTTGATTTTTGTTGGATTGTTGTTGATTTTTCGGTTGATATTTGAATGTATTTTTTTTAATTAACAAAAAAGAAGAAAATAGATTGTCTGTTTTGTTTGTGTCTAGAGGTTTGTATATTTTCTCTAGTTTAAAAGCCACAATGAAACCAGAAACTTTGCTCTTTGTACTTATGGTCGCTTCAGAAGTAATAACGATTTAAAATAGAAACTTAAACGGAAAGACCATGGACAGTCTGCAGGCACAGACTGTAATATCACAATTTCATAAAGTCTTGACCTGAGCCTGACTCAAGCCTTTGACTTGAGGAGCTACAGTACAATGTATAGCACAGGGCATATGGAGTGCAGTGACTACGCATATACATGTATGTAGTCTCACAATTGAGACACTCTGGCACGCACAACTTGCAAGGTTTGTGTCTGCAAACTAGACTATCCTACAATGCACACTGTCCAACATTTGTACATACATGTACAGTACAACATGAACATGTACATGTACAGTTGTAATGTACAATGTACCTAGCTAGTAATGCACATTCATAGGATAACATGCTTTGGTAATAGGGGAATCCCGGGATTGGTCGGACAAGTCTGGTCATGCCTAGTAGTCCATTACAATGACTGTGCATGTACATTATGTCCAGTTTCTATAATCCTTTGATAAACAAGTAATCAATTTCCTCGGGACCTGGGCGGGCAGGCATGCCCTTGGATGGAAACAAATTCTTACTTTCGAGAGCAATTTGCAAGATTAAAAAAAAAACTGAGGCTGGAATTATGCAATAAGTCATTAAGAATTGTGTGGTCACCGTGGTGGAACTCAATGGGTGTTTCGGTCTTGGTTTCGTATTATTTTTTTAAAGACCGGCCGCTACGAGGTCTGGGTGGGAAATCTTCCATGCCTGCACAAACATCGAGACCTTAAAGATAAACTTGAGTTCTGGTAAAAAAAGAAAATTAATTCTCACAGAATCTAACGAAACTTACACTGAATGTTCAAGATTACAAATAAATGTCATGTGCCAAACAATTTTGGAAGAAAATGAATACTGGCTGAGTAATGAGCATAGAAAGATAAGGAAATCAGGGTAGTACTAGCCCCGACACCATGTGTGTTGTCCCATATACATCTTTCTGTGTAAGTGATTGTTACTTTACCAAGACTCTGCCAAATTTATGATGATTTTGATGACTCCAGAACCTTGCATTACACACCATTACATACATGTACATGCTATATGATCAACTTTTCTGATCCATTCCACACCTTTTTTTTCACAATGCAATCGCATTACCAGAACTCAAGTTCATCTTTAATTATTATAAATTCATCGGGCAGGGTTGTCGATAATGAATAGCATGTGATGAATCTGGCTAGACTCATACATGTAGTATACATACACAGTCTTTGTATAAAATCACATTTCTTATTTAATACCTAAAAACAATTTTGCTTTGGTAAATGGGCATTGATTCGATACAGGTCAGGGCGCTGTTTCATGAAACTACTACTTATCAGTAACAAATGCTAAATTTCTATGACAAATCTGCTCTCAATCAATCTGATGCCACAATTTAAGTAGCTTTTAGAGGTGTCGTGGACGAGTGGATATGTCACTGGACTGTGGATCACAAGGTTCACGGTTCAATTAAGTCCCACCGCGGCACTAATGTCCTTTGGCAAGACATTGATCTACATTTGCCACTCTCCACCCAGGTGTTAAATGGGTACCCGGTAGGATGCGAAAGCTAATGTGGTTAGATTAGCAAGTGTGCGCTTGTAAAAAAAGACGCCTGGCTGGAATGCTCCCCAGGGAGTGGAGAATGTGCATACATTGTGTGCGGGTAAGCCTGAATCCTATGACCGGGGTAATAATATATATATCTGTAAAGCGCTTTGAGAGGGCCTTCGGTCCTGAAAAGCGCTATATAAGAATTAGCTATTATTATTATTATTATTATTATTTAACAGTTATTGTAATTTTTTATTGATAACAAGTTTTATGAAACAGGGCCCAGGTTGTACAATATATTGTACATGTATATAAGGCATGAGATATTTATTATTGCTGTCGTTCCGATGCAGGATCCTGCAATGCGCGCTGCAGAACGATCGGCGCAATGATCAGTGACAGGAGTACAAATATTATACAACACTGCGCCAGAACGCGTCGGCGTGATAATCTTCCGACTGCAGTAGGATGAATTGATTTAATATATATACGCGCAGCGCTGGCAAGCGTTTAAACCGGTACACTGTACATGCGCACGACACAAAATTATATATCGAGTGTCCCGACATTGACATTTCTATATTATAAACGAGTCGGAGTTAAAATAACTTCTACCACAGCTGTGCGTGTGTTTATAAACATGACATTTACAAATAATTTCTACGTACAATCGTGCGTTTGTTAATAAACATGACGGAGTTAAAATAATTTCTACTACAACTGTTTGGTTGTTTTTAAACATGACGGAGTTTAAAATAATTTCTTCTAAGACCGTGTGTTTGTTTATATTACATGACGGAGTTTAAATAACTTCTACTACAAATTATGTGCGTTTGTTTATGAGCATCACGGAGTTAATATAATTTCTACCACAATTGCATGTGTGTAATTTGTTTATAATTAAAACATGACATTTACAAATAATTTCTACGTACAATCGTGCGTTAGTTTATAAACATGACAGAGTTAAAATAATTTCTACTACAACTGTTTGGTTGTTTTTAAACATGACGGAGTTAAAAATAATTATTCTAAACGTGTGTTTGTTTATAAACATGACGGAGTTTTAACTTCTACTACAACATTTTGTGAGTTTGTTTATAAGCCTCACGGAGTTAATATAATTTCTACCACAATTGCATGTGTGTAATTTGTTTATAAACATGACATTTAAAAATGATTTCTACTACAAATATGCGTTTGTTTATAAACATGATTAATCATGGAGTTAAAATAATTTCTACTACAACTACCGGTATTTGGTTGTTTTTAAACATGACAGAGTTTAAACGTATTTGTTCTAAGACCGTGTGTTTGTTTATAAACATGACGGAGTTTAATAACTTCTACTACAAATTCTGCGTTTTTTTTATAAGCATGACAGAGTTTAAGTAATTTCTACTGCTACAAGTACAACTGTGCGTTTGTTTATAAAAATGACAGAGTGAAATAAATTGTACTACCGTGTACACCGCGCTTTTGTTAATGACAGAGTTAAAATAATTTCCACTACAACCAAGAAGACTTCTTGGTGTAGTGGAAATTATTTACCTTGCTACAACCAGGGTATGTGAGTTTCTAAAACACCTCCCTGCTACAACTGTGCGTTGGTTATAAACGCGACAAAATAATTTCTACTAAATCTACATCCGAGCACACATGACGGAGTTATGATAGAATTTCTAGGTCATCACAACTGAACCCAACGCTATATCCACACACACACAAAAAAACATGTGCTCAGCTAATGTCCAACACACTGCTTGGGCGTACGTTGGTGGGCGGTGTTAATTGCAAGCCTGTGCCAATCGATAATCAGCTTTGAGACTAATTTCTTTAAAAGTTTATCGGAGTGCTACTGTATATCCAAATCATAATGAAACTGTCTTCGACTCGAAAAGGGTCTTCTCATTGGCTAAATAATAATTTGCAAGTTTATTTTTTGAAAGCAAATGTTTGCTTGTTTTCAGTTGTCATTTATTCTCCTGAGGTATTCCAAGTGGTATGAAGTCTGAATTGGCAGACTATACTACAAGCCCTGTAACTTCTTGGTTTCAGCTGGCTGGGGCGTGTCATATATCTTAGATAAGAACTGTCAAAACATGTCTGGGAAATGTAATCACGTACTGTAACCATGGAGATCTCTTCTTATATCTCCATGCTGTAACCCCTCTTACTTTTATGACAATGAGATTGCCATCCAGGGGGGGGGGGGGGAGGGAGGATTTTGATGTGAAATATTTTCAATCAAAAGTCGCCACCATATAATTATGTTCTACCTCATTTTCTTTTTCTTTCGCAATTTTGGAATCCTTTCATATAAATATATATTTTAAGTCATGACCTTTTTATACAGGTATGCGAATTTTATATTTTTGACGTAACCTCAAAGGGGCGAGTTAAAAGCACACAGCTATGATGACAATTTGGCAAATCCAAATTCATAATTACTATCATTTTGTCTACAACTAGTTCATCTAATAAACAAGGAATTACACCCAAGAGTCTGTTGGCCATTCCGATAGGCCATGATTTCTTGTCGAACATGGAGACTTTTTGCGATCGGGGGCGGGGGTACTGAATTCAGACAAGGATTTTTTTTATTTTTTTTTTTTTTTTATTGGGTGCTCAAACATAACATGAAAGCCAACTTGCTGTTTACAATCATGTACAGGAATGTGAAATGACAAAAACATCATATAGTCCACTACAACTCAAATATAAACTTTTTAAAATGGAGGCTTAACTTGCCATATTTGGCTGCAATTACATATTCAGATTTAGACTTAATTTTTATCCAAAATATAAGACCATGAAAATTTGGTTTCTCTTTCTTAAATTTGCAGCAGTGAATGTAGAACCTGGTACACAAAAGAAAGAAATTTATACATATTGAATTTTGATAGTCCTTGGGACAACCAAACATTCTTTCAAAATCCGAAAATTTTTTTTTTTTTTTAAAGTTTTAAAGATAGAGAATTCAGACAAGGATTAATAGTCGAGGAGGTACAACGAACCGTCTTCTTTCTCTTATAATTTATTGAAATGTCAAAGCTTCCGCGCGCGGGGGGGGGGGGGGTACTGAATTCAGACGAGTATTAAGAGTCGATAAATGTAAACGAATCCTCTTCTTTCTCTAATAATGTAATGAAATGTCAGAGCTTCCACGCTTCGCGCTGGAGTGGGGGGGGGGGGGTCACTGAATTCAGACAAGGATAACGAGTCTTCTTTCTCTAATAATTTAATGAAATGTCAAAGCTTCCGCGCTGAAGGGGGGGGGGGACTGAATTAAGACAAGGATTAAAAGTCGAGAACGGTACAACGAATCGTCTTCTTTCTCAAATAATTAAATGAAATGTTAAAGCTTCCGCGCTTGAGGGGGGGGGGGGGACTGAATTCAGACAAGGATTAAGAGTCGAGAACGGTACAACGAATCGTCTAATTTCTCTAATAATTTAGTGAAACGTCAAAACCTCCGCGCTTCGCGCGGAAGGGGGACAACTGAATTCAGATAAGGATTAAAGGCCCACTGCACTACTTGTAGCTACTTGCGCCCTCTATATAACAAACCATGCCTAATTGGTGACCATTGGTCCCCCATGATCCTCTTTTTCTTATGTTAACTGAGAGCTGAGTTGATGAGATAACCACCTGTCCAGTGACCTTGCAGGGCAGTCTAATCCCTCCTGTAAACTATGGCAGATACGCTTTAAGAGTCGAAAAAAGTAAACCAAATAGGGCTTATTAGGATTTGAAAACTGTACAAACGAATCATCTTCTTACTCTAATAATTTAATGAAATGTTAAAGCTTCCACGCTTCGCGCTGGAGGGAGGGGGCTGAATTTAGATAAGCATTAATAGTCGAGAACGGTACAACGAATCGTCTTCTCTCTCTAATAATTTAATGATTAATGTTAACGCTTCCAAACTGGAGGGGTGGGGAAACTGAATTCAGACAAGGATTAAGAGTCAAGAACGGTACTACGAATCGTCTTCTTTCTCTAAAAATTTCATGAAATGTCAAAGCTTCCGCACGGGACGGGGGGGGGGGGGTGGTGCTGAATTCAGACAAGGATTAAGAGTCAAGAACGGTACTACGAATCGTCTTCTTTCTCTAAAAATTTCATGAAATGTCAAAGCTTCCGCACGGGACGGGGGGGGGGGTGGTGCTGAATTCAGACAAGGATTAAGAGTCAAGAACGGTACTACGAATCGTCTTCTTTCTCTAAAAATTATTCATGAAATGTCAAAGCTTCCGCACGGGACGGGGGGGGGGGGTGGGGCTGAATTCAGACAAGGATTAAGAGTCAAGAACGGTACTACGAATCGTCTTCTTTCTCTAAAAATGTAATGAAATGTCAAAGCTTCGGGACGGGGGGGGGGGACTAAATTCAGACAAGGATTAAGAGTCAAGAACGGTACAACGAATCAAGTTCTTTCTCTAATAATTTAATGAAATGTCAAAGCTTCCACGCTGCGGCTGGAGGGGAGGGGGGTGGGACTGAATTTAGATAAGCATTAATAGTCGAGAACAGTACAACGAATCGTTTTCTTTGTCTAATAATGTAATGAATATTTATTGTCACTAAACAGAGATCCATTTTGACTATTCATTAAAATACTGCAGAAAAGGGATTTAATTCTAAAATCACCACTGAGATAATCATGAGTCATGACTGGTATCGTGATCTTAGCATTGCGAACTTAAGACTCCTCAATCATATCGATCATAACAATTTTAAATAAAATTGCTGAATTTTATAATCAAAATTTTGTATCATTGCTTCAATTTTCGAAAAAAATAACCGACATGACATGACAAGTAGGGCCTAATTCAAACAGGCACATCACAACCACACAAACAAGCAACAAAATAGGCCTACACCGCGAATAGATCGAGGAGCTCGAAATGACTGTCTAAATAATAGGAACACTAGACAAGATTAGTTTCGCATTATTACGATTAGAATTTTATAAAAAGAATCATGGGTATTAAATAAATAACTTGATACTTTATCGTCTTTATTAACAATTGATTTTCACATCTATCCCAATTTTGACTCTCGTAGACTTAATTTCCCCATCAATCTATTCTCTCGCTCTCTCCCTCCCTCCATCTTCCAAGTGTACCCCTTCCTCTCCCTCTCTCTTGTCTCCATCTTTCCTCATGTTTGTTTATCAACACCCAAGGAATTGCGCGCATGGCCTTTGTTCAAACAAAGTTCAAGGGTTCAAATGGGCGGCATTTTGTCTCCTCGCATTCAAATCTCAAAATAGAACTCCAGTTCAGAATTGCGCAATATACCTCTCAGCCAAACATAAACAAAAGGTTTAGATTTTAATGGGTCAAGATTTACTGCTGATACGTCTTTTTTACACGAGGTCGTGGACAGAATTGAGGTTAGATTTATCATGGAATGTGTTGATAAAACCCAAGCAATCTATATTTTGCATACTTAGATCTATAGCTTGAAATTAAATTGTGAGCAAATAAACTTCACTATTGTAAAAACCCATCGATCTATAGCTTGTAATTAAAACTAATCAGGAATAATCTCAATCACATTGCTCTGCAATTCCAACGCTAGCTAGCTCGCTCATTCCATTTGGCTTGCGCCTATACCATGCGCGGAGATAGCCAACGTGTGTTGAGGTCTTAAAGTGTAACATGGTCTTAAAGTGTAACACGACCCCCTAGCTCCTGAAAAAATAGTCGCTGCGTGCGCGCCGCGCTTACGCACAGCTAGCTGTAGCTATCATGCATGCTAACACCACCAGTATACTGCTCGCTTTCGTTCCAGCTAACTAGCTAGTTGTAGCAATTGTTCGACTAAAGTTTAAAGCTTAATACAGACCGATAGGAAAGATTATGCCTTACATGAGTAGCTTCATAAGCTATCTTTTATCCCATAAAGAAAGAGAGAGAGAGAGGGAGAGATTCAAGTGGAAAAGGCCGAAGATTGTCATTATCGCGAAGCATTTATAGACTGCGCTAGCTCCGACTGCGCTACATGCACAGCTAGCAGGCCGTGTTAATCGCCGTTCGTTATGGGGGGACAAAGCCATCACCTACCACGTAATTCTGGCGTGTTTCATCAAGTGACTTCAGTCTAATAGCAATACCAGTTGCCATTAGAATTTGGAGATATCAATGTTTCTGTTTACATCTATCTAGCACATTTAACTTCTCTTGATGATGAAAATATGCCGGAAAGTAAGCCGCAAAGAAAAGAAAACAAATGAAAAAGAAATTTAAGAAACAGAAGGAAGGAAAGGAAAAAAGAAAATGGGATAAGAAAGAAAAAAGAATAAGTAAAAAAGAAAATAAATATAAATAATAAATGAATGGAATATAGGAAAAAGAAACCGAGAAAGATAGAAATAAATTGAAAGAAAATTGAAATTAAAAGAAGACGAAAGAAGAAGGGAAAGGAGCAAGATAATATTGATACCATGTCTTCACTTCTAGTCAACCTCTTGTTTTTTTTATAGGCCTGGCTACCCTTTTTCCCCTTCTTTCCTTTTATCTTTTTCTTATTTTTTTCTCTAATCTTAAAAGTAATCTTGGTTTCTTACATTTTTCTTTCCTTACTCATATACTGTGAAGAAATGATTTCATCCTATGGCGTATTTCATCTGGATTGTATGTTTGTCACGAGCCTCATAAGTGCCCCTTGTGATATCTGATAATAGCCCTTTTTATTGTTTACCTTGACACGCGTCCCCTCTAATAAGTGCCCTTTTACTTTTTGATATGTGCCACTTTCCCCTTTTTAATAAGAGCCCCTTCCCTTTCTCATAAATTCCCCTTTGACACATGCCTCCTTTTCCTTTCTTGTAAGTACCCTTTCCCTCCTAATGGGTGCCCCTTTTCCTTTTTTTATACGGCCCCTCCCCTTTTCATAAATACCCCTTTTCATCTTTGATAAATGCCCCTATTAAAATCTTATAGGTTCCCCTTTTTCCTGCGACAAATGCCCATTTCCATTATCATTAGTGCCCCCTTTTAAAAATCTCTGGTGAGTGCCTTTTTTCAGGTGCGAGAAATGCTCCGTTTTCACCACTGATTACTGCCCCTTTTACTTAGACACAATGTTCCTTTTCTTTTCAAATAAATGTCCTTTTTCCATCTGAGTGCTCCATTTTCATTTATCCATAACATGTGCCCCTATTTTTTTTTTAAAGCGACTAAGAGCAACTCTTTTTCTTTAACCCCCCCCCCCCCCAAGCTTGTGTCTACGCTAGATCGCATTTATAGTTAATATAAGTGTGTTATATAGTTTTCAGTCTTTCATCATCGTGATTAAAATCCCAAGCTGTAATTTTTCGCATAGCGACCTCACTTATCTTGAAACTTTTGCTTCCATATCATGTAAGTGAATATTCAGATTGTGCAAAGTAACATAATGCTTAAACAGTAGCTAATTGGACCATGCATGTTCAGTTAAAAGAGTCTGAGAAACAAATATTGAAATCATCCCTCATTATTGTGACCACAATGTAAACAATTGTATATTTTAGCTTTGAGATTTCCCTTTGTATGTGCCACTTTTTCCCCCAGAAAGTGTCTTTTTTTTGTCCCCCCCCCCCCCCCCCCCCCCCCCCCCCCCCCCCCCCCCACTGAATATATTGATTAGTTAGTTAATTCGGCGAAACATTGCTGCGGCCAGCTGGTTAGTTCGAGTGAACAGCCTACACTTAGCTAGATGTATTATGCCAAGGCGCTGTACGCAGCGACTAATTTTTCAGGAACTTAGGCACCGTGTTACACTTTAAGACCATTTTACACTCTAAGACCTCACATTAAAGTGTAACACGATCCCCAAGCTCCTGAAAAAATAGTCGCTGCGTGCGCGCGGCGCGTACGCACAGCTGTTGCATGCTAGCTAGCTGTACATGATTGTATGTGTAATATGCTCGCTCTCGCTTAATTGGGCTAACTAGCTAGTTGGCAGCAATAATTCAACATTTAAAGCTTAATAAAGACGGGGATAAAGACCGATAGGAAAGAGCACGTATTTCATGAGTAGGTTTTTTTTTTTTATCCCATACACAAAACATTGCCAATATAGGAGGACAAATGAGATAGAAAAGAAAAAGAAGAATAGAAAGAAAGTAAAAGAATTAAATAAAAACGAAGAATCAATTAATGGACACATAATTTAAAATAAAAAAACGATTAATGAAAGAAATAAAGAATATTTTGTAAAACCGAACTACGGAAGAAAGAAACATGAAATTTTTTATTAAAGAAAAAATGAATTGAAAGGAAAAGAAAATATGTGAATGAAAGGAAGACGACAGAAGAAGGGAAACGAGGAAGATTTACATTAATACCATGTCTTCAATTCTTTTTATTTTATTTATTTTGTTCATTTTCAGTTCTGAATATAAAAAACATCAGTATACATTAAAACATACATAAAGAAATATGAATATATTTTAAACAGAACTGGCCAGTGTTCCAAGATAAGCAAACGTTAATGCCTTGTGAGCGCTGACAATTAAGTAGATGTTCAAGCAAAATACATAAATTTGGGAGTACCTGATGTCATGACGGTACAGCAAATGGAAGAGAAGAATGTTTATGTAGAGATGGAGAGAGGGAGAGAGGGGCGGGGAGGGGGGTTGAAGTGAGAAGGAGTTACATTTGATTGCAAATATCATCGTAGTAAAGCAGACACTAGTAAGCATTCATGATTAAACAGTATATTGGGAGAGAACAGCATTCTTTTCACTACTACTTTGAAAGCAAACTCTGACGGTGAATATTCATTCGATTAAGGCATGCAGGGAGTTCCAGTATGTCTGGGCCTACTCTTATTCTTCTATACCATTTTCTTTGCTCCTTTCCTTTCTCTTGTTCCTCTTCTATCTTCTTCTCTTTCTCTTATTTTTTCTCCAAACTTCCTCTTTGGTCTCATTCTTACTGTTATTTTTCCGTAGCTCGTACATTTTTAAGTAGAAATTATTTTATCCAATGTCGAATGTCATCCGGATTAGGATGCAGCTCATGAAAGAGGTATACATCCTTTGTAAAATATGAAAAAGAGTGACGAATGAAACAAAATGCAAATGGCCAATGACGGTGTTTCAAGTGCTGTGCAGAGCAGTGATATTTATAACGAAATGTTTGCTATACAGTGCGTCCCAGAAAAAACGAAACCGAGAATTATCGACGTTTGATCATAACTTAATCACAATTATAATTGATAAATGACACATATTTGGAAAGCTGAGATCCTCCTCTTTCATCTGATATAATTCATATAATGCATATTTCACGCATGAGTGATTAAGATGAATTTGAGGAGAGGAAACCAAAAATTCATTTGGCGGACGGTATCTGAATTTCAAAGAGGAAATCACATTTCCAGAAAGTTGAGTTTCTGCCCTTTCATATAACACCTCAATTACAAAAAATGAGCTAGGAATAACAAAGTTCTGTATGTTTAAAGTAGTGCTTGCATATCCATAATTTTATCAAACGAATTTATTTTCACTGACTGCCTGCCTTAGCAACCCACGTAATTAAGAAAAGACTTAACTCTGTTTCGTTGACAATCGGCCGTAGACGAAAGACTTCATGCATGGCTGATTGTCAACGAAACGGAGTTAAGTCTTTTGACAATTCTTTTTTTTGCTACGGCAGGCAGCCAGTGAAAATAAATTCGTTTGATAACATTATGGAAATGCAAGCACTACTTTAAACATACAGAACTTTGCTCATATTTCGTGATTGAGGTGTCATATGAAAGGGCAGAAACTCAACTTTCTAGAAATGTGATTTTTTCTTTGAAATTCAGATATCGTCCGCCAAATGACGTTTTGGTTTCCTCTCTTCAAATTCATTTAAATCACTCATGCGTGAAATATGCATCAGGTGAGTTGCATCAAATAAAAGAGGAGGATCTACGCTTTCCAAATAGTGTAATTTATTAATTATAAATGTGACTAAGTTATGATAAAACATCGATGATTCTCGGTTTCGTTTTTTTTTTTGGGACGCACTGTATAAGGTATAAAATTGATAAGAAGACGAAGGGGATGGAAGAGAATTGGTTTGCGTCATAAAAAATATATAGATAAAAGTAGGAATAATAAGCAGGCCGGGGCCCAGGGAATGACTTTAGTAAGGATGCGAGGTGCTGACAAGCAAGGAAAAAGTAGGAAAAACCCAGATCCTAAGATATATAGGTCCTGTAAATTTGCCTGAGTGTGAAAAACGAAAAAAAGTCATTACAAAAAAGGAAATAATTATATAGAAAGAGAAAAGGGTCCTCGTCTCTTGACAAGCGTAGACCTAAAAATAGTGGGTCGGTACCTCGGTGGTAATTCATTATTTAATTTGATGTTGTTTTTTTTTCGTAACTGAAAAGAATCACGAAGGTGGAATGCCTTAAAAACTTTGAGATGTAAGCTTTAATAATAATCGTTTAAAGTCCACTCCAAATTTTATTAAGTTAAACCGAAAATGAAAATTCTGTTTGCCCAATTGATCGTGAGCCCGGCAGCCACTGAGCAGCGCCAGATCATATTCTTGAAAAAAACACTTAATATCGGATCTAACCAATCGTTCGAATACTTAAAAAAATGACAAAACCTGGTAAAAGTTTTAATAATTTATTTGTTAACTGTTTGTGCACAAACCAAATGTTTCCTTCAAGGGTTGCTGCAGAAACCTCATCACCCACAGATCCCAGGCCTAATGATAAGATGAAGAGAGAAATAGTACATGGGAGAATGGAAAATGTTTGTGAAAAAAAGTGAACATGAAATGTGAAACTTTGTAACAAATCAATCAATCAGACGATCAATCAATAATCCACTCTTTCTTGCATTCTTTCATTTTTCAATCGTTGATACCTTCATTCATGCATTTATTCAATAATATATCATTGGTTAACAGTGTGTTACTCATTCAAATTATCAATTGATTAATCAATCATTTTTATAAACATTTGGATTAAAAAGAATGCGTGTGTGTATGTGTGTGTGCGTGCGTGCGCGTGTGTGTGTGTGTGTGTGTGTGTGAGGGGGGGGGGGTCATAATCTCTTCCAAATCTTTGAAGTTAATCCTTGGAAGAACGATTGCATTATCAATCTGTGTCAAAAGTCATATCAAAAGACTCGCACTTTTGATTAGTGAAAACTAAAGCCTCTATAGTGAAGAAAGCTTGTTGAGTAATTTATAGTCAAGGAACGAATTCAAAATCTAAACAAATTATAAAAGCATTTATGTTTATGATAATGATTTTGAAACTAGGTCCTTCAATTCATTTCCGCTATTTCATGTTTCCAAACTTACAATTCCATACCACCTGAGACTAAAGGTAATATTAGGGGGAAGATCCAGTGATTATTTGATGACAGGGTTAAGGAGAATCTAGAGCGGGCAGCAGCTATAGCCCATAGGGGTTCCCACTTTTTCATGATAGATGCATCTTTTCAAATCTTAGAGGCGCCTCTTTTACTCTGACAAGCATTCCTTTTCTGTTGGTAGAAGTGCCCCTTCCCTCATCATTTAAATTCCCCTTTTATTTTCGACACCTGCTCTTTTCTTTCTAACATGTTCCCATTTTCTATGGCATACATTATAAGTGCCCCCCCCCCCAATCTTGTTTAATAAGAGCCCCTTCTCTTCCCTTCTCATAATTACCCGCTTTCACCTCTATAAACTGCTACTATTAAAATCTGGTAGGTTCCCCTCTTCCGTCGACAAATGTCTCTTTTCTATTTTCATAAATGTCTTTTTTTTTCACCTCTGGTGAGTGAATATTCAGGAGCGAAAAGTACCCTATTCTGGGGGTGGGGTGGGGGTGGGGTGGGAGTTGGGGTGGGGGTGGGGTGGGAGTTGGGGTGGGAGTGGGGTGGTATTTACGATCAGAGCGTAGCGTAAATTGGCGTGGGGTCTAGGGGCGAAGCCCCGCGGGTGATCAAAGGGTGGAGCCCCCAGAAGTTCAGGGAGTACAGGCATTTACTAACGGTCAGGTGAGCATAATTATGTTGATATCTTTTTTTTGTGACACTGGCAGGTCACTAATTGGCATGGGGTCCACGGGGCGGAGCCCCTAGAAGCTCAGGGGTTTTAGGCATTTTATAACGGTCAGACATGCATGCAGGGGCCTGCCTTAGGGCCCCTGGTGGGTTTGGGGCGGAGCCCCGGAAGCTCAAGGGTTTCAGGCATTCAATTACGGTCAGATGAACATATTTTGATACCTTATTTGTGACACTGGCAGGACACTACTTGGCGTGCGGTCCAGGGGGCGGAGACCCCAGAAGCTCAGGGATTTTAAGCATTGAATTACCGTCAGATGAGCATCCATGTGCCCGCCTTAGGGCTCTAGGTGAAATCCAGGGGGCAGAGCCCCCGGAAGCTCAGGGGATTTATGCATTTATTCACGGTCAGATGAGCAAATTTTGACACCTCATTATTTTGTGAGAAAGGCAGGTTACTGATTCTTTCTTTCTTTCTTTAGGAATTTGCCATTTTCCAACAAACGCATAAAACAAGTATAATTTACTAAAGATTGAGGAAAAATTTCGGAAAACTATGTCATTTCAGCAACATTTGTAAATCACCGGTATCGAATTAGAAATAAACCACGTTTGAATTACATTTTCTCTTTTTTTTCTTTCCCTTTCTCTCCTTTTTTCCTTTCCCTTCCCTTCCTTCTCTCTGTTTTAAGATTGATGAGGGGGGGGGGAGGCAAGGGCCTTTTGGCTACCCCTCCGATCCACACGTTTTTGGCGGGATTAATCGTAACTGTTCCCCCTTCTTTTATTCTTCCTGTTTTTGTTCCCTTTTAGCTCTCATCATTCCCTTTCTCCCTCCCCCCTTTTTGGGCGGGATGGGTGGGTGGGGGGGGGGGGGGGGGGGGGTGGGGGAGGCAAGGGCAACTTGTTGGCGTGAAAATTACAACTGGTATCCCCCTTCTTTTTTCCTTCCCCTTATCTCCTCTTTTCCTTTTTTCTTTCCCTTTCCTTCACTCTCTATTATTTTTTGACGGGGGGGGGGGGGGGGAGGTAACAGCTGGGAGGCAAGGCCCTTTCGGCCCCCCCCCCGATCTCCTTCTCTTCCCCCTTTTTCTTTTGTTCTTCCTCTTCTTTCTTTCCCTTTCTCTCCTCTTTCCCTTTCCCTTCTCTCTTTCTCTCTCTCTCTTTTTTTTCGGGGATCCGCACCTGACAGTACTGCCCATACACTCCCCCTTTTAATGCCTTTGATCTTGAAGAGCTTGATAATGATTGTGTAGGTGTGGAAAAGAACAATTGGAAACAAAGTCAGATCTCTGAATATCAACTTTGGAATGATGAACTAAAGCATTCATGGCCCCCAAATGAACCTGAATGCAACTTTAATACATAACAATATCATGTTAACATTTATCAACGTCAGTCTTATAAAGTACAAATATTTTATCACAATTAAGAATAAAAAGGAAAGAGATGAAAATAACACTTAACTTGGAATGCTGAAATGTTACTTTGGCATGAGAAAATACTGCTTCAACCAGTATAAAACAGTAAATGGTATAAAACAGTACTCAGTAACTGGTATAAAACTGTAAGAAATATTTAAAAAAACATAGCACGAGTGGAATGTCAACTTAGTTATCCTGATGCAGCATTGACTAACTGTAAAGTGTAGTAAGAAAAACATTCTTGATTCAATACCACATGAAAATCAAGCAGACATATTTCTATTTCTATCAGGCTATAGCTCATCCAGACGTTGGACAAAGCCCTCCTCATAACATTTCCATTCTCTTCTGTCTCTAGCTGTCCTAGTCCAAGCAGACATATACATACACACACATAATACAAATGAGTAGAAAATCGCAGTCACCAACTACAAATGCATGAAATATCTCTTTGGCATGTAAAAAATAATGCACAATACAACATAGCATGGTAAGACTGGAATGAGAAAGACACTTTGGTGCAGCATTGAATACTGTAAAGTGTAGTTACAAATACACATTATCTCAGTTTGAACGATGACAATAAAGTTACAATTAAATGGGATGTTCATAAGTGGGTAAGAAGGCATTTTAGCAAGAAAGAAAAAAAAAGATGATTTAATTGGGAAACAACCATGCAAACTGATGCGTATTAATCATTTTATAATGTTAACAAAGCTGGTTGGAAAATATTTGGTTCAAAATGGCTTAAAAATTACTAAAAAAGAAAGTTTGACTAAATTGGTAGAAATGAAGTCCAATTTGAAAATCAACCATTATATACATGTGGAATGAGGTATCCTTGGTATTTGATATGCAAGTATTGTGTCTGCACTGTATTGCATGATATAAAATAAACATGTTTACTTATTTGTAAAGGCCATTTAAATTACCTTAATTTCGAACACAGTCATGCTGTTACCATGATCTTTGAAGATGATTTCAGAATCACTACTGTTCTATCACATAACTTGGAATGCCCATTAGTATACTTCTGCATATGAAATGAGTGTTTCAAACAATATTTTAAAACATGGCAAGAATGGAATGAGAGCTGAATACACCCTGATGCAGATTTGTGTTCTGTAAAGTGTAGTTGGAGAAACATCATGTCAGTTTCAATACGTCATTAAAATTAAGCACAAACAAATGAATGAGATGACAATCACAATTCACTTGGAATGCTCTACATGTACATGTTACTATCTTTCATATGACAAAATTTGCATCAAACAATTATATAAAAACATGGCAAGACTGGGATGTGAACTGACACAAATAACTTTGCTCAACAGAGGTTTAACACCTGAATGCAACTTTAATACACATTAGAGTTTGCCATACCAAATAAATATATATACTATCATTGTCAAACACTTACAATGTAATCAGGTACAAAAATGAAAGAGATGTAAAATTACACTTGTTACTTTGGCATGTTAAAATCATCCATCAAACAATAAAACATGGCAAGATTTGAATGAGAGCTGAATACACCATGATGCAGATTTGTGTTCTGTAAAGTCTAGTTGGAAAAACATCATTTCAGTTTCAATACGTCATAAAAATCAAACACAAACAAATGAATGAGATGACAATCACAATTCACTTGGAATGCTCTACATGTATATGTTAATCTTTCACATGAAAAATGATGTGCACCAAACAATGAATACTGGAATAAGTCAGATACTTTGCTGCTGTATCAATTCCGGTACACTATAACAGAAGCATCATCTCAAATTCAAATACGACATCAGAATCAAGCAACGAAAATTGAATGGGATAAAAATCACAGTGGGCTTAGAATGCCCATCTTGTTATTTTGGCATATGAAAAATACAAATTAAACCAAAGTTTAAAACATGGCAACTGGCAAGACTGGAGTGAGAACTTACACATTTTGATGCAGTACAAACTAGAAATATCACTGAATGTGATTAATACCAAAAAATCTTCCAACTTTTTTGGGCAGGGGTATAATAACTCCACAGTGTAATTTCTAGCAGTCAGTGATAACTCAAGATATTACTATAAATTTGCACTTAATGATTTGGCTACACAATGGTGTGCCTGGTTAACAACAATTCACAAACTTGCTTACGTTTTGAAAATGGTAGCATTGATAATAATCTAGACCAATTTTTGGACATTTGATTGATACATTTCCAGATGTGTATCTTGAAGTCATAATAGTGGCTAGTTGGCTCACACATCCAGCGAATACCCCAACAAAATTCAGCCTGGATTCTACTTCTACTTCTAATGTTTTATTCTTTAGAAGTGGTAGTAACAATTCAATCTGTATAAAATAAATAACAAGTATACATACAGACATTTAGCACATGTAAATAAATACTGGTGTATTGCACTTAAGTTTCTGTGCTTGTCTTTTCATCTATACCTTGTAAGAATAAACTAATTCTGCCGAATATTTCTATGCTCACTTATCTGCATAATCTATTACCACTGAATTATTACTTTAATTAGTGCCTGCATGATGTTTCCTTTCACATACTGTACCTGTAATGTACCTGTCATGATACATGACTTATGTAATTGCTCTACAACTAAGTACTTTATCCTCATAAAGATAATCTTTCACATTAAATGAATAAGGATTATTTGTAACACACATGCTATATTTGTTCTGAGCAATCCTATCCAGATTAAAATAATCACTTACTTAAGCATCAGTTAACCACACTTGTTTGATACTTGATAAACAAAAACAAAAACTACTGATAATTCACTAGACCTTCTATAGTCTATGACAAGCAGTGTATCAAATTCACCTTTGCTAATTGAACTTAACTCATTTTTATAATACTGTATCACATATTCAATTCCAATAGTCAACCTCTGCTTGTAATATTTAAACAAGCCAAACAGAACTGATTATTCTCCTATTGATAAAAAGAACTAGATTCAACTTGACCTCAAAAAAGTACTCATAACTTTGCCTACTAAGAGAACAATAATTTTTTTTATACAACTCTTGCTTGAAATAGATGCTGTATATTGTAATCTACTGACATTTTGGCATTTATGACTGTATTATCTAAATGAGCATGCCATAGCTTTTCTATATTGATTTATACCAGTGATCCAACGTGTTACACTCGCCCACTATCAATAACAAATCTACACTGTGACACGTCATGCATGCGCACTCACATACGTGTTAACTATCATGAATCTATACCATTCAATTAAGAAAACATCCCTTGTGACAGGCATGTTGTATGTTAAGCCAATTCCTATTGGAAATAAGAAAAACATGAGGGTTTCCTAGCGGACAACCGTACTTGAACATTATTCATATGACACACACTGGTAACATTAATAATAGTGTCCTCAAAGTTTCAAAGAAAACATTAAGTATGGTATCTTTCAATTCAAAGAAGTGAAAATATATTAATCATGATACTTGAACATACATGAAAAAGTAGAGTTTATGTTCATTCAATGAAACAGTGAAGAAAACCTTAATCTCCATGAGAAGAGTCATACTTTTCAGAAAGCAATTTATTTCGGAATTCCTGAAAAACTTCGGCATTATGGTCCTGAAGGAAAATAAATGATGAGCCTTGTATTTCCTTCAGAAGATACAACTTCCCTGTTATTATGAGCCAATATATTAAAACAATATCAATATAAAATACATCAACCCTGTTTTCTTTAACAAACGTACGATGGGTCTCACGAAACTGATCATATTTATCCATTTGATCGTCACTGACATAAAAATGATTGTTACGTTCTTTAATCACTATTCCTTCCTCGGCCATTTTAGATGCCCAGAAGCGAGTTTTATCAGTAACTCCAAGTGAAACGAGTTTGGCTTCAATGTTTCCCTCCCGCTCATACATGTCATCGTCTATTGGCATTGGAATATCCATTTTTTCAATAATGTCATTCCTAGACAATTCTTGAACTTGGTTGACAAGAGCAGCAATCAAAGGGGAATCAAAGGTGAATGGATAATTCTGCTTGACTGCAGTAACACTATCAGTATCACTGTTTTCCTGTGTATTAGAGGTTTGAATGTTTTCCTGTGTATTAGAGGTTTGAATGTTTTCCTGTGTATTAGAGGTTTGATTGATCTGGCTTTCACTAGTACCTGTAGGCTGTAAACTATAATAATGGGTTTCCGCAAGATGTCCTAGCAGGAGTGTTGGAACATTTCTCACGTCTGCCATTGCTGGGCTCAAAACCCTTATAGAGTTCCCAGGCAAGCTAGATATTATTGTAATTTCAACTTTAAAAATATTGGCAACTGCAATTAAAACTATCTCATCGCCCCATACCCCGTCTCGGCTCATGTTTGCGAGATAACCATCCCAGTCCCTGTTTAACAGCCAGTCTTCCATGACACTTCCATCTGGTGTGCGCCTGTGTTCCCTTAGGTACTCTATGACCTGTTGTCTAAATTGTTGATGTGTGATTTGAATTCCAGTGGTCATTTCGAGCTGTGCTGCTAATGCATGAAACATACAATTACCATCAGCTGGGGTTCGTGGTTCCTGAAAATCTAGGCCGGCACTTAAAATGTTATCATGTAAATATCTTTCACCATCTACTTGTGAAAGCTTAAGAGCAAGACGCAAGTCTTTTGCCATGTCTGAATACGCTCTCCTAATTTCCTTTGGAGAGGATAATTTATATTTGAGTGTTGATTTTTGAGTGGACCTGGTCTGTTCAGTGGTTCCATGAAAATGGCAACACTTCCCCTGCCTCTGGCAACAGATAAAGTTCATATTAAACCTGCATTTATAGGCTGGTTTCCTATTACAGTGCTCCTCCTCGCACGCACAAGATAAACTTAGCTTATATTTTTCTTTTGCTTGGCTTTGATGGTCCCGCTCTTTGGCTCTTGTCAACGATGTCATGTTATTGATGCTAACTACTTCTGTAACCCTTTCTCCCCCACTGTTCACATATGTCAGCTTATATTTAGAGGTGTCCTTAAATACTTCGCATATCTCTCCTTGATGTACCAGGGGTCGGCCTAATGGGTGTCCTCCTCGTTTCACTCCCCCTCTTTTCTTGAAACGAAAGAAAACTTTTTCTCCCACACTGTATGCAGAGGGAGGATTTCTCCTAATATTTCTTCCAACCATTTGGGAGGCTGCTACGTCGTTTCTGATCTTTGCTTTGGCACGTGCTGCTGTCACTCTGTCCAGATGTTTTCTTATTTCCTCTTCATTGGCTGGGGTGAAAAGTAGGTCTTCCTGGATTGTGTAAAATGGGAGAGAGGAAATATTAAGCATTGCACAGAATTCCATATATCATGTTGATATGATTATTAGAAAAATAGGTAAGATTTATTTATTTATTCATTTGAAAATAAGAGATTATTGCCTTCACCAGCCTATTCAGACCATTCCTGTGTGTTTTTCAATTTGTTTTTGGTTAATATAGTATGCTGAGCTAATATTAATATTGGGTCATTATTTCCATATTCAAATGGAATTAACTGAAGAGAGAGCAAGTAAGTTTCTAGCAATATTACCAGGTATCACTATAAGGTGGGTGATCCATAGCATTTCTGTGACCATGCACAAATTTATTTTGGTGTACAATTTGTGTTCGTTGTATTAACCCTATCTAACCCGGGGGGGGGGGGGGGCTTTAGAAGTCCCCCCCCCCCTCTACATTTTTTCGCTATAATTTGTTAACGCCAAAGAATCTTGCGCTGAAATTTCATGACTTTTTTCTTTTGAAATGAAATGTTTAAAAGTCAGACCTACCGTTACAAAGTCACGTGACCTATTTGTCTATGCATCAGTGTCAGCCATTAAATTGCTCATTTTCCTGATTTGTGTAATATGTAAAAATATAATTTTCCAAAAAAGAGATAAAACATTTGTTATTTGGTCTTTTTTTTATAGTTTAGGTATTTATGTTGGGGTTCAAAATAGTTTAGTTTAAGTTAGAATTAATATAAAACAACAAAAACAATACAATACATAAATGAAAAAATAAAAAAATACATAAGATATTATCAAATCAATAGATAACAAATAACCTGTCTTTTCCAACAACAAAAATTGATATTTTTAGTATCCCAAATGGTCTAAAGAACATATGTAGTGAAAACTAATGTTTAAATATGAAGAATATATGATTTATGGGTAAAAATGGGAATTTTATTACCTTATTTGCATAAATTACCATAAATATGCAAATGAGTGAATTTTTCAACAACTAAAAAATTACCATTGTAATCTATACACTTCACTTGACATGCATGCAAATTTTCGCGGTGATCGTCCGTTCAATGGCCGAGATCATGGTAGGGGGGGGGGGGGAGCCTTAGAAGCCACCCACCCCCCCCCCCCCCCCCCCCTTTTGGCTAGGCAGTTTCAAAATAGCGCGGGCAAGATAGTGTTAAAATGTGTGAATACTGATTTTAGTAAAGGTGGCTCTTGTAAATGTGTGGGCATAATAATTTCTGAACACGAAAAATTGCTGCCATCAGTAAGTTTGAATACAATTATCTTAAATTATTTCATATTCTTTGCAGAATCATAAAGCCTTTTTTTTGGGGGGGGGGGGCAACAGATGTAATGCTAAAATAAGTTTAACATTTAGACATACTTTTCACTTAAAATCTCATATTAAAATGACTGCACTTGGGCTACTTACATTACAAATTCCTGCTTTTAGATGATTTGGGGTTGATTCTTCAACTGAACACATCATAGGACAACAATAACCATGGCTGCCACATGAGCTTTACTTCCCGTTACAGATAGCGGTTTTGCCATTCTCTGATTGGTCCGTTAAGGAAGGTCCATGTATGTGTGGTAAGAGTAGTGCCGGATCAGAACGCATGTACCGATGAAGTTCAACTAAATAAAGTCTGTTTAATATGTTTGAACAAGCACTTTAAGAATAAGTAACCTTGAACATAAAATTACACAATGTGGATGGTTCAAGACGAAATTGCAAACTCCAAATCAGGAAAGATCAGAAATATAGACTCTAATAATTGTTGTAATCGAAGTACGATAGTACTACTATACAGTGCGTCCCAGAAAAAAACTGAAACTGAGAATTATTGATGTTTTATCATAACTTAGTCAGAATTATAATCAATAAATGAAACATATTTGTAAAGCTTAGATCCTCCTCTTTCATTTGATGCAACTCATACGATGCATATTTCACGTACAAGTTATTAAAAACAATTTGAAGTGAGGAAACCAAAAAATTCATTTGGCAGGCGGTATCTGAATTTCGAAGAGAAAATCACATTTCTAGAAAGTTCATTTTCTGCCCTTTCATATGACACCTCAATCAAGTCTTTCGTCTTCTTTGTGCATGGCCGATCGTCAACGAAAACAGTTAAGTCTTTTGTCAACTCTGTGTGTTGCTAAGGCAGGCAGCCAGTGAAAACAAACTTGTTTAATCAAATTATGGAAATGCAAGCAATACTTTAAACAAACAGAACTTTGTTATTCCAGGCTAATTTGTCCCGATACCGCCCGCCAAATGACTTTTTTGTTTCCTCTCTTCAAATTGTTTTTAATAACTCGTGTGTGAAATATGCATCGTACGAGTTGCATCAAATGAAAGAGGAGGATCTAAGCTTTACAAATATGTGTCATTTATTAATTATTATTCTGACTAAGTTATGATAAAACATCAATAATTAGTAAGTGTGTGTGTGTGTGTGCAACTCAACATACAGTGTACATTATGCAGCTATAGACGCAAGACCCAGTTGTTTTGAGTAAATTACAATTCACATAATTTTAAAGATACAATATACACAAGATAGCCAACGTAGTGAGGTTTGGGGTGTATATATTTTGACCTTCATCTATCAATGTAAACTTTCTACATGTTTTTTCCAGAGAACTTTTCAAAGTTGCTGTACCAATATCAATAAACTATTGGCCAAATATTTGTATGATGGCAACGCAGCCGTTATGTAATTAAAAATTGACAACACTGCTATCTCATGTTGTTATAATGGGCTATATATATATATATATATATATATCTAACAGTAAACTTCATACTTTGTAATAATGCTACCAAAAGAGTACCAGAGCTATGACATTATAAAAATCTATTTTGGGAATTTCGCAATTTTGTCTTCATTTTCCGAAAGAGCATCAAAAATAATGTCCCAATGTTGAAAACCAATTGAATATATTAAGTATTGGCTGAGATATGACCATCTGAATAAAAATATGTCTTATGGGAACTCAGTGTTATTTGCTCTGGCTCCTAATAGAGCCAGAGCAAATAACACTGAGTTCCTATAGGGAGTATATTTACTCAGATGGTCATATCTCAGCCAATACTTAACATATTCAATTAGTTTTTGACATTTTGACATTATTTTTTATGCTCTTTCGGAAAATAAAGAAAAAAATTGAGAAATTCCAAAAATACATTTTTGATGACGTCACACTTCACCACTCTATGGTAGCAAAGATGTATATAACACACTGATAATCAAGCACTTGAAATCATATATTTCCCAAAGAAAAGAAAAGAAAAGAGAGAGAAAACTTTGAATCCATGCTCATCTTCAGTAGCCAGGGCATGGGAAGATACTTACCTGGATCTGTTTCTGAATCATGATTTAATACGCAAACCAGATCCTGGCCATACAGATCTTTGTCTTACCAATTGAAATCCTTTGTACTCCATTTATACAAAGAAAACGTGCCAACTTTGAACATCCCAAAGTAGTGGAGTCCATCACATTTACCTGTATAATAAGAGGATATTTCAAAAAATGACAACACTGCTGTCTCATCACTATGAACATGACGGACAAAGAAAGCGGACAAAATATACAGTTCCTCAGGTAGACAAAGGAACATCCCTAATTCACTGCTATTTTGTAAAAATGTAGAACAGTGGCGGCCGCACAGAAACGTTGTTAACTCAAACAGCGCACTAACAGTACCGATAGCGCTGTTTTGGCCGCACATAAGCGTAATGTTAGTCGAATTCACTAACAGCGCTGTTAGCCTAACATTTCAAGGCCGCACAGAAGCTAACAGTAGTGGTAATGTTTTAACAACTCACTAACAGTGCCAGGGGCACCAATAGTGACAATGTTAGTGAATAATTTCTTGCGTGCGCTATAACTTTCTCCCTTTTTTATCATTCTATCACTTTCTCTTTCTGTCTTTCCTTATATTATCCTTTGTTTCTTCCTTAAATCATCTTCTCTTATGTTATTTCTTGTTTTTATCTTTCTATCACTTTCTCTTTCTGTCTTTTCTAATGTTCTTTGTTTTTTCCTTCTTTCACCTTCTCTTATGTTATTCTTTAAAAAAAAAATCATTCTATCACTTTCTCTTTCCGTCTTACCTTATTTTATCCTTTGTTTCTTCCTTCCATCATCTTCTCTTATGTTATTCTTTGTTTTTTTATCATTCTATCACTTTCTCTTTCTGTCTTTCCTTATTTTATCCTTTGTTTCTTCCTTCCATCATCTTCTCTTATGTTATTCTTCGTTTTTTTATCATTCTATCACTTTCTCTTTCTGTCTTTCCTTATTTTATCCTTTGTTTCTTCCTTCCATCATCTTCTCTTAAGTTATTCTTTGTTTGTATCATTCTATCACTTTCTCTTTCTGTTTTTACTTTCTGATTTACGCTGCGATGTAGCAAGATGACGTCATTATGACGACGGGTCACTAGTTTTCTGACGAACCCCAAATCATCGATGAACAGGTTCGCAAATTTGGCCTGACGACGCCAGACGACCCGACGCATGCGCTAATCGCCGAAATGACGTCACATATACGCACAAATCATAGATTTTACCTAACTCTATGGCTCAAATCGACTAACAGCGCTCTAACAGCGCTTCCTGTGCGGTCATTTTACCCGTGTTGTTAGTGGCTGATTTGTTAGTGACTTGTTAGCGCTAACAAACCTGCTACTAACAGCGTTTCTGTGCGGTCCGCCCAGGTGAATATGCATGTGACACCTGTTCTACACATTTTTACATAACAGCAGTGAAGGGATGTTCCTTTGTCTACCTGAGGAACTGTATATTTTGTCCGCTTTCTTTGTCCGTCATGTTCATAGTGCATATTGCTATGTAATGTAATGAAAATGGCAAAACAGCTGTCTCATAATGTCTCATAATTGAAAGCTCAAACGATAACTTACCTGTTTGAAGTTTGAATGAAATTTTATGAGGGAGTAGAGGGAAGAGATTAATTGAGAGCCCGCTTCACCCATGTGCAATCATTCTTTGTAGCCACAAAATTTGTTCGCTGGTCCTGAAAGGTCAGATAACTTTTCTAAATTTGACATTTACAATGAACGTGAACTAGATATACACTCTATTTAAAGGGAGGGAGAGGAGGGCAATTAATCTCTTCAAACTTCAAACAGGTAAGTTATCGTTTGAGCTTTCAATTTTACTTTGTGAGTCTCATGAAGAGACTAATTGAGATTTTGTAGCTCAGCAAAACACATTTTGTAGTTCAGTTTGCATACAGCAGTCAGAAAACCGACTGAAAATTTGAATGCGAAACTGTAGTAACACAAAAAATTAAATTACCACAACAAATATCAATTGTACTTAACCAGTACAATTTTTTTTGGCAATGTCTTTACTACCAACCTCTCAAAATTTTGAGTTCAATTCCTGACACTCTGACAGTATGTTCTCAGCTAATGCATAGTTTATTACTGAAGTACAGCTTGTGAGAATTCTTCTCTGTCATCTGCGAGTGTTTTATTATAGAAATGCTGTAAAGTTTTTTTCGCTCGACCAGCCAGCTTGGTTTAGAAAACATCTGACTGGTACATTGGCCATGCTAGCTGCCGACACTGCAGCTGATCTTGTGGAATGTGCCTTGTATTTGCAGGTGTCAACTCTAGCTACCGTTAGGGCCTCTTTAATCCACTGTGATATTGTTTGGGATGAAATTTTCCTATGTGGTTTGGTATGGCTGTTGAATAGTTGGGGTTCTTGTCCTCGAACTTCCTCTGTTCTCCTGATGTACGTTCAGAGGTAGTGGACAATGCAGAGTCTCCTATCTGGAGTATACGCCTTAAAGCTGATCGTGAAGCCATGCTGACCTGGACGGCTTTGCTTTAACAAGTCATCAACTTTAAAGATCACTGAACTTTGTTTCAGTTTCATGTTATCTAGACTTGACAGATGCAATGTTTGAGATCTCTGTGCAGAGATCAAAGCTAATAACAAACACAGTTTGTGGGTAGTTCGTTTCAAACTCAAAGCTCTAGCTGGTGACAATCTGTGTAAAAGGCCATATGTAACACTCACATTCCATGTGTCCTTGTAACGTGGTGTCGAAGGTCTGAGATTAGATGTTCATTTTAAAAACCTACAGACTAGCCAACAGGATGAACACTACATGTATGTTCAAGAGTTACGACGACAATGCACTTCTTGCTGCAGAACTGAGCAGGTAACTAGCTCGATGCCTCATATCGATATCATTGATTCGATGAGACTTCTTGCCCTTCTCTAGCTTGATTAACCTTTCAAACAAACGATCGCAGACAAATTTGGTGAGAAGACTGATGCATTTATCAACCCTAGGATTGGTAAAGCCCTTCATGTAGATGTACTTCAACGTGTGGTGGAAGGCTTCCACATCACATATTCGTGTTGATGTTTGCATCCTTCCTGAAGCAAACAGCCCCCTGACACTTCCTGTCTGCATACAAAGCAAAATACTCCACAAACCTTCGTGTTGACCCATCCTCCATGAAATCTGATGTGACACGGCCAAGAAGCAGCTCAAACTTTGCTTCATCAGTCTCCTCCAGGAGAACCATAAGAGTCTTGTCGATGGAACATTCAAACTCTGCATTGCCAGGGATATGAGAACACAGAGCCCAACGCCATGTGCACAACAGTTTCCTGGGCCTGTGTGTAAAAACACTATAAATCCAAGCATTGAAGAAGTGTTCAGCATCATCAGACATTAGCCAAGAAGTCTCCAACTGACCTACCACGTCGCAAATTTTCTGCAAAAAGCCTGTCAGCACAACCCTGTCTTCTCTGTTAGAATTACACCATGCCACTGGAAACCCTTCTCCAGATTCATCAACAACAAACACAATCACCAAAGAGAACTCATACGCGTTGGTTTCATGAGTAGAGTCCATGCAGACAACATGCTTGCCAAAGGAAAGCAACATGTCCTTCCTAATGGCGTCATGATCCTCAACACAAAATCATTCTCACCCAGATCATCCAACTCTTCCGGACATGGAGAACCCTGTCCCTTGTACAGTAACACGGGATTACTGTCACCCTGATCACGCATCTCCCTCTCCCACATATCCACACTAGTTGCGTCATCGTTGTGCCTTCGAATACCCTGCAAACCAAGAGACCTCTCAATGTTCCTGATGTCCTGTCTAGTGATGAGATGTTGGCGCTCCAAGGTAGTGCTCAGAGACTCGCGAATATCATCCAAAATCCTATAAATACTGACACCCTGTGCTTACTTCTAGGCTACATCAACCCTCTCCGTAGCTGACAATCTAACATGAGCCAGATCCTTCTCATGACCATAATGCTAATCAACCACTGTTACACTAACTGTCCCATCATCTTTCAAATAAGCTGTGATACCCAAAGTGCAATGGGCATCAATATTGCAACACCCTTGTGATTTCAGAGACCTACTGCCTTTCCTTTTAGACCTGAAAAAACCATCACGACTGCAGAAATAGACCTGGGTCTATAGACTCGTGGCCCCTCGATGTACAACATATGCCGACCGGTTGTCCCTCTCGTACTGCTGCTTCCACTAAAGAAAACCTGGAGAAGAAAAATATTCAAAAAAAGGTTAACAAGGCAATTTTAATTATGGTGGTCAGGGTACATGTATATTGAACATATAATTCACTTCATATTATTCACAATAAAAACAAAAGTACAATGAACCATACAGTATTCCACTGAAGGAAACCTGGAATTCAGGAAATGATATTGGTATCAACAGAGAGGGTGAAATTTACTACAACTTTCATGTAAATTTTTGTTATACAACATACGGATGAGACTACACGCACTTGAACCAACCCTAAAAATAAATTTCGCACAGGGGGACTAGTGGCTGGCACAATAGAGTGGTGAAGTGTGACGTCATCAAAAATCTATTTTTTGAATTTCTCAAAAAAAAAATCTTCATTTTCCGAAAGAGCATAAAAAATAATGTCAAAATGTCAAAAACCAATTGAATATGTTAAGTATTGGCTGAGATATGACCATCTGAATAAATATACTCCCCATAGGAACTCAGTGTTATTTGCTCTGGCTCCTAACCATTAGGAGCCAGAGCAAATAACACTGAGTTCCCATAGGCAACTTTTATACTCAGATGGTCATATCTCAGCCAATACTTAACATATTCAATTGATTTTCTCAATTCGGACATTATTTTTTATGCTCTTTCAGAAAAATGAATAAAAAATTGAGAAATTCTAAAAATCGGTACCGATACTCTTTAGGGATTAGCACTGTGGCACTGGGTGCATTGCATGGGGGCAGCTTATTATAAAGTGCTAATAAGGCAATTGTAATTCTGGTGGTCAGGGTACATGTATATTGAACATATATTTCACTTCATATTATTCATAATAAAATACATAGTTTTAGTGGATTTAGAGGTTTGTAGAGTCAGTAAACACAACTACGTATCAAATAAGTATCCTTTAAAAGCTAACTTCTATTCGCAAGTAAAATTGAATTCCTTCTTTTTTTTTCCCTTTAAAAAAAGGAGGATGAGGGGATTCCATGTTAGTTTGATATCTAATAATCTACATGCACATTACTGGCTGATTTCATGTGGATATATTTACCCATTCATCCCTGAGGCATAAAAGAAATGAAAGTAACTTCAAGATATTATTATCTATGTATTACTTTATTGTCTAGATATCCTCAGATTCTTCTTCATCAAATATTTTACAAGTAAAATTAGAAAATATCAAAATTGTAAATTGTAAACCCTAACCCTTTCATTCACGAAAAACAAGAAAAAACTAGCAATGACGTAAAAGGATTCTATATCTGAGAATTTCAATTTGATCAAGGCCTCAATAAAATACAACCAACATATTTTCAAACTGAATGTTATGCCTTATTTATATTATTATTCAATTCATTAATCTGAAGAATTGTTCATAAGTGGATAACGTTTTTTTTTTTAATCCTTTGAAATGCCATTTTCATCTTATAAGGCCAATATAACAGTATGAGACGGCCTTGTTGCCATTTTCATGTAATAATGCCAATATAACAGTATGAGACAGTAGTGTTGCCATTTTCATGTTATAAGGCCAATATAACAGTATGAGACGGCCATGTTGCCATTTTCATGTTGTAAGGCCAATATAACAGTATGAGACAGTAGTGTTGCCATTTTCATGTTGTAAGGCCAATATAACAGTATGAGACAGCAGTGTTGCCATTTTCATGTTATAAGGCCAATATAACAGTATGAGACAGTAGTGTTGCCATTTTCATGTTATAAGGCCAATATAACAGTATGAGACAGCAGTGTTGCCATTTTCATGTTATAAGGCCAATATAACAGTATGAGACGGCCATGTTGCCATTTTCATGTTGTAAGGCCAATATAACAGTATGAGACAGCAGTGTTGCCATTTTCATGTTATAAGGCCAATATAACAGTATGAGACAGCAGTGTTGCCATTTTCATGTTATAAGGCCAATATAACAGTATGAGACAGCAGTGTTGCCATTTTCATCTTATTTTCATCGGGGGGTGGGGGGGGGGGGGGGTAAATAGAAAGAGTCCTAGACTATGTGCTATCGAAAATAAAATGTTATTATTTTTATATCTAGGGTCTAGACGATTTTTATAATATACGCTGTTTGACCATGAATGGCGCACCGTAATACCCGTTTTAATGCATTGATTTGATGCAAGAACTGTATCATAGTAAAAGTATTCTATCCAGCTAATGATAGGCCTAGCCTAGGCTATGTTTTTAAACGACCGTCTGATTTTCTTATGAAAACTTTACTTTGAAAAATGATTATCGAAATTAAGCAGACAACTATACATGGCCAGAATAATCACAATCTAAGCTCAGGTTTCATACCTCTGTAGTCACAAAACTTTATTGAAATCGGGGCAATAAGGGCAATGTCAAAGTGTTGTCGAGTCTACTCTATATACTATTATTAATAGCTCAGCTCAGCTCAGGTCACACACAGTCACAGTTCCGACAGTGCTCGACCCGGTAGCAGTGGCGCACTGCACTGTCCATGTGTGGACTCAACAGGCAGCTAACTTGCAACTGAACTGTCAGTTACGATGAATTTCTTGTGAAAACTTTACTTTGTAGAATGATTATCGAAATTCAGTAAACATGGACAGGATAATCACAAAGTAAGCCCTGCTTTCATACCTCTAATTCACGTAAACTATATAAAAATCACGGCAATCGTAGAATGAAAGTAGCAAACCGAATGTGCGTGTGACATGAGCGTAAAATCATCGCATACATTATACACGTACGTACACATACGGTAGGCCGTCTGGCCTACAAAGCAAAACATATAGAAAGACGCATAACACGGGTAAGCCCAACCCGTGAGAGCGTGCATTTCTTACATCCCCTCACCCGGGTGAGTCATCTGTTAATGTGTATTTCTCGTACATGCTACAAAGCAAATCCTATACCAAGAGGCCTAACACGGGGTACGCCGCACCCGTTACAATGAGATTTGCTACACCCGTCGAGGCGAGTGGATTCCCGTCCATCGTGTGTCTCTTTGATAATTAGACAGAGGGCGGGTGCACGCCTTGCCGACTCGCTCTTGCGGGTTCGTCGCCTCCTTGCAATCCACGACGCTCCTCCCCGAAACCCAGAAACAGCGTTTAACGGCATGGACGTCGATCGCGGGGTCGAGGTGGCACGCGGGTTACGGGAGACAGGCCTCGTGGAATTGTGCCGCCGTCCCCGCGCCACGGCGGAGGCGGGCGCGGTCGGGGAAAGACGTTTTTGAGGAACCGTTTTGCCCCGTGTTGGACCCCCCGCGGCGATTTTGCGTATTAATAATATAGATACATTTATTACTTTACTTACTTTAATTTAATACACATGATAGACTTTCTCCAATAACTATCATTTGATCAATAATAGTTGGATTGAAGTAGAAAGTTTCAGTGATAGATGAAGGTCTAAGCTAAATATATACGGTACACCCCAAATCTCACTATGTTGGCATTTTTGTGTATATTGTATCTTTAAAATTATGTGAATTGCAATTTACTCAAAACGACTGACTCGTATGTCAATAGCTGCATATGAACACTGTATATAATAATGTTAAGCTAAGTAGTTGCACACGTACACACACACTTACTAGTACTGTACTACTATTAGCGTACTTCGAAAGACTCATCAAATTCACAGTCTATATTTCTGATCTTTCCTGACTTTAGGTTTGCAATTTCCCCTTGAACCATTCACACTGTGTTATCTTATGTTCAAGTGTACACATTCTTAAAGTGCTTGTTCAAACATATTAAAAGGACTTTATTTAGTTGAATTTCATTGGTACGTGCAATCTCGTACAGCACTACTCGCACCACATGTACATGTAGGCCTACAAGGACCTTCCTTAAAGGCAGTGTATGTCCCATTTGCAGGCCAAAAAGATGAAAAGGTTATATTCCAACAGCATTTGAAAGATAATACTAATTTAGGGGGGAGGGGGGGGGGGGGGGGGCTTGAAAATGTCTTTAAGTGGGAAAATAATGACTATTAGTTGATTCGACTTAAGAGCTGTAGAGCCAGTAAGTAATAGTCTGATTTTCAGACCCTTGTACTGAATAGTTGTACGTTTTATTTTGCGCAAAGATTCAATCAGTTTAATTTTGGCCATTGCAAGAAGTGGGTTATTGATGTACATGTAGACAAATGCTCATGTACCCTTAACAGCTCATTTTATGTATGTTATTACCAAAAAGAAAAAAGCCAGTCAGTCACTCAATAGTGTCTGACAGTGAAGTCTAGCAATTAAACAGGTTTCCTTCCATAATTTGAATATTAGGACACTGCTAACATTTAAATTTCACAGATAAGACATACATGACATATTCATAATTCCTGAAAGTTCCACAGAATTTGATGTTGGCTGCAAAAGGGACATACTGTAGCTAGTATCTTTAATAGACCAATCAGAGAATGGCAAAAGCGCTATCGCTAACTGGAAGTTGAGCTCTCAGGTGATGATCTTCGACAACATGTGGGAATGCAATTCTATGAAGTAGGTTGAATATTATGAAAATGATTGCACATAATTTAGCTTCTAATTTTAAAATTACAAGTGTTAATAACCTCCAATTGTGAAATTTCATATTATCGATGACTTTGAAATACACTTTGTATCTTAAAGGTACTATGTCCCTTTTGCAGCCAACCTCAAATTCTGTAGAACTTTGCAGGAATTATGAATACGGTATGTCATGTATGTCCTATCTGTGAAATTTAAACGTTAGCAGTGTCCTCATATTAAAATTATGCAAGGAAACCCGTTTACTTGCTAGACTTCACTGTCAGACACTATTGAGTGACTGACTGGCTTTTTTTTCTTCTTTGGTAATAACATGAAAAGAGTTGTAAAGGGTACATGATCATTTGTCTACCTCAATAACCCACTTCTTGTGATGGCCAAGATTAAACTGATTGAATCTTTGCGCAGCATAAAACGTATGACCATTCGGTACAATTGTCTGAAAATCAAGACTATTACTTTTGGGCTCTATAGCCCTAAAGTCGATTTGACAACTAATAGTCGTTATTTTCCCACTTGAAGACATTTTCAAGCCCCACCTTTTTTAGGGAAGTTCTAAATTAGTATTATCTTTCAAATGCAGTTGGAATTTAACTTTTTCATTTTTTTGGCCTGCAAATGGGACATAGTACCTTTAAGTGCCATATTTCATAAAAAAAGGGAAAACAGTGCAATTTATTTCTTTATTCAACACAAGATGACACCAGACATGTTCTAAACATAAAGTAGAAGTGTTGTGGTCTATTGGATACTTCGTCAAACTGTCTTTCTATGATGCATACTGTCTTCCTATGATGCATACTATCTTCAAGTTTGAAGTTCATATCCCAAGTACTTCTTGAGATATCGCAATAAGGGTTGTTTTAAAATCAGGGTACACACTTTGTCTCACTTGGGGTGAAGAAAAAAAGTTCCTTTGATTCTTCTAAATTTTTGTTTGTGTGTTGTATATAAGTTACTGGTAAAGTCTGTAAAATTTCAGGGCTACAAGTATCAAACTTTTTTTTCTTCAAGCATTAAATCTGTCCTTAATGAAAAAAATGGGGTCAAGTGTCACCTGATGACATTATGCAGAAAGAAAATATTTATTGTTTCTTTAGGTAAATGTGAATGACATAGTTTGATAACTTTTTTCAAGTGCAAAATGGTTTTATTCATGTAAAATTCAGTTTTGCATCTTTTCATACCACAAAATGATGGACTGAAAGCATGAAGTTACTAATTATAAAAAAACACAGAGCACTTTGACCCTATATTCTGTACTGCACAGCTACATATGGTAAGGGTGCTTTTGCATACCAACTTCCAGAATAAAAGGATAGATGGTTCTTGAGATATGTGGCGTCAAAAAATCATTCGGAGAGGACATTATTTTTGACGTGCAGTTGGAACTGCATGATACAGTTATGGTTCATTATTTCATGGCATAAATGAAACTGGATATATGTAAGGTTTTTAGCACCCATTCATGTTCTGCATATAGATCTTCAATCACCCATCTAGAGAAATTATCTTCTCTCTCACTTTAAGACTTACCGGTACTAAAAACCGGATTCACATCGTACTAAATATCGTCAGAAGGTACACAGACAATACTGTGATTATGTAGTTACAAGTTTTTAGGAATAGTTAACCATATATATCAGTGTTTTTGATATTTTACATGGTTTACACTAACATTCGGAGAGGATATTATATTTTGACATATGAATGATTTATGCTCGTAATCCATCTTTCCGTATAAACACAACAATACTATGTGTGCAACTCAGGTATGTACAATCTTAGACAGAAGTTTTATGTCTCAGGAACATAATTTTTGGGCAAGCCCCTTATGTCACTCTGCCAACTATACATCCAAACTGGCAGATATATGCCATACAATATACAAGGCCTACAATGTTCTCTCCAAAGTAGTTTTCTCTAAATGCAGCAGAGGACTTACTGAAAGTTCATCGCAATCATTGTATTGGAATGAAATAATGTGTCATTACCATGTTCTATCTTTGTTTTTGGAAATCATTTGCACAATGAATACAACTTTTGTTAAGAAACAAGTTAAACAACTGTTGCTTGTTTTTTGTTAGAAGCCTCTTTCTTTATACCTTTTGAAGCTTATGAATGACAGGCAATTTTGAGCTTTGGTAAAGTGGATAGGTAAGGCTATAGAGTACCGAAGCTGTCACATCATAAAAATCTATTTTTGGAATTTCTCAATTTTTTCTTCATTTTCCGAAAGAGTATAACAAATAATGTCCAAATGTCGAAAACCAATTGAATATGTTAAGTATTGGCTGAGATATGACCATCTGAATAAATATATGTCCTATAGGAACTCAGTGTTATATTGCTCTGGCTCGTAATGTTACTTCAAACTCAGTGTGAATATTAAATAAACAAAAACATTATCTATTGCACATGAAAGAACAATGTTAGGTCTACTAAGAACATAAGTTGGTTTAAAAATGTGGCTCTTCTTGAAGGAGTGCTGATAAAAAAAAAGTCACATTTTCGGAGGGACACTTTTTGACACACCCCTGACAAACAAATTTGAAACGCGCATAAAAAATTTACAAAAAAACTGAATAAGTGATTCTTTTCAAGGAGGAAAAAATAATTAATTGAGTGTGGTCTTACTTTAAATTATTACGCTGATTTCGGAGAGGACATTTTTGGACACATTTTGCACCTCATTTTTGGTGCAAAGTTAAAATTTGTAGATTTGCCAAAATATTACACTTAATTCAGAGCTTACATAGACTCGTTGGAAGAGTTAATTCTGATAGTTGATGTTTTTTGGGTACGTACCCGGTATGTCAGATATGCACATGTTCAAACTTTGCAAAAAATGAAATGTGAAAAAACAGCATATAATTACATATTTTGAAAAGTAGTTGGTCGTTTCAAACAATTTCTACGCTGTTATACCGGTAGGTTGATCTGACGGTGCAAAATAGTTGACCAAGGAAGATTTTCCTTGGCTGTTCATTATTTTATTTTTAACGGCCATCAAAGTGAGTTTTTCTATTGTGTACCCTGATTGTAAAACAACCCATAACGAGAAGGCAGGACAGACAGACAGACAACCCCAAAACATTAAGATAAATCATCCATAAAAGCTTAATTACAAAATTAGATATCATCACCTACCTCTACCTCATCAGTCTCCTGATAGTCCTCCATCTCAACGTCAATATCATTGGGTACTGTAGCCTCACCAACATGCAGCATGTTTAACTCACGGTTTGATTTCCGTCCAAAGAATACCTCAAATGGAGACATCCCTAGTTGTAAAAAGAGTAAAATACTGTAGTACAATATATTCAGTAATAGCAAACTCATTTGTTACATGTATTCTCTGGTATTCAACTGGTAATATCATGCATGCAGTAATCCTTAATTTTGTTTTGATGTTCACAATATCAAATTATTTTTTCGGGGGGGGGGGGGGGAGGGTGCTACTTCTGAGCCCCTCCTCCTGGAATGGTTAGTAGCCCTTCAAAACAATTTTACATCTCCTTGCCCGAGGAGTGCTTCCAATTGAATTCTGAATTGAACCTCGAATCTCTCTCTGATAGAAGAAAGAGTTTGTGCTTGTCATTCTTCTCAGCCTTTTTGTTTGTTTTGCATTGTTGTTCTTTGACACCCTCCTTCTCCTGCTCCTGCTTCTTTTATTTCCTTCCCTTGTTTGTTCTCCTTTTATTTCTTCTTTCCTTTATTTCTAGACTTATTTTCTTCTTCCCCTACTTCTTTTTTCTTCTTCATTCCCTTCTTCCTTCATTCTTTTATTTTATTGCCTTGCCTTTGCCTGATGTATACACTCCTACCAATTTTTCATTGTATTTGTTTAATGACTTTTTAAAGTATTTTTTTACTTCATTTTATCACAATTTTACCATATTGAATTGAACTCAATCTGTCATGACAATAGTTTATCACCCCTCTTCACCCCCATCTCTTGTCCACTTTAGGCATGGTTGTATATTTCCACTTTGTTTGGTTCTTTTATTCTTTTTTTTAACTTCTCTTTCTTCCTCTCCTTTTTCCTCTTTTTTAAATTTCTCCTTCTTCATCATCGTTCTCTTCTTCTTTTCCGTATCCTCCTATATGAATTTTCCATTGTCGCTTTCTACTACTTTTTTCTATACCTTTCCCCCTCTCAACCTTTACTCTTCCTCTTGAAATCTCTCCCACTCTTAATTTTAACAATTTACATTGTATTTAATCCTCACTTTTCAGTTTTACTCTCGATATTTTTTACCACATACTGTACACCTGGTCCGTTTACCGTTTATTGCTTATTTCAGTCCTTCTTTCACATGATTTCAGCAGAGCTATTTAATTCAGATTTCTTTCTAATTTGTGTTTCCATATGTTGCAATAAGCTATACTTCTCGTATTTATACTGATTTATTTTTCAAATTCAATATATCATGTTATGCTATGTTCTATATTACATTACAGTATGTGTTAACCATTAATGTGTTAAATAAACCATTTTGAATTGAATTGAATTGAAAACAAGTTAAGACAATATGTTCATGAATTTAAAAGAAAAATTAAAAAGTGTGGCTCAGGTGAGCTAACAAGATATCAAAAAACAGCTCTCTACATACCTAGGGAGCTGTGGAAGGCTTCGTTGTACAATCTTGCAATGTTTTCAAGGGAGTCAGCCCACTGGAAACTGTCCAGATCATGACAAATCTCTTCTATCATCAGCCTTAGTTTCGACTTCCAACTAGGATGGCTTCGTTCTGCCTGTAATGGGAAAGTACGACAAGAATTATTTTTTTAAAGAGCACTGTATTTGTATTTAGCATTTAAGACATTTTATACAATATGAAACATGTATGGTGTGAAATATCACATGTAAAAGCAATCTGTAATGCATATTGAAGATGATTAACTTTTTGCCTATATTTAAGGTTGATGTTTACTATTAAGGGGCTCACACTCTATCACAATTTATGGAATTTCGTTAGTACACAGTGTCATCTGAGAGTTCAGACCAACAGCAATCAATTAATGTGGAAAAATATCTGAAAATCTTATACAAATGGGAAGACTTTTTCTAAAGTGTCTACTCTTGGAGTTTTCAACCAAATATGTTACCTCCAAATCTATAAGAAATATTCTCAAATAAACAAATAATAGATTACCTTTCCTTGAGACTGCGGCTTGTAGGGTGCACTCATGATTACTTTGACATTCATCTTAGCCATCAGCTTCTTCACAGACCCCTTGAATTCAGGACCTTGGTCTGATTGGAGAATGCGTGGAGTACCGAAAGTAGCATAAATTGTTTTCAGTTGCTCAGCAATTTCCTCTGATGACTTGGATTTCACAGGTCTTAGGAACAGGTATCTACTGAAGACATCAATGACAGAGAGTACATATTTATAGTCAGACTCCGGACCAATGTCAGATAGGCTTCTCATATCTACGAGATCAATTTGGTTGCGTTCCATGACTTCTTTGGCCTGTATAGGAATGAGGGGTGCTACATTTCTGAAAAGCGGCTTGTTCTGTTGCACAGATTGTCTTTTATTTAACCATTTTTGAATTTTCAGTTTGTTCAGCCCAACAAAAATTCTTCCTAATCGTTTATGAAGTTTCAAAGCTCCATCCCCGATAGTTTCCAGGTAGAACTTTGAAAGCACCAGGTCGACTTCATCAGTTTTTATTATTATTAGGTCATGGACATCTTTTGAAGGCATCACCAGTCGATCTTCTATACAACCAGATAGAGGATTGTGCACACTCGATATCTTAACAGATGGCCACATTCGAATAAACCTATTTACTTTGTGCCATGCCTTGTTTTTCAATCTTGCTGCCTTGGTGGCTCCACGGTGTCCTTCTTGAAGGGCAGAGAAAACCTGCTCATACAACTCAGGGTCCATAGCCGATGGACTTCGTTCCCTTTTCCTCTTTCCATCTCTTGCCTGAAAGAAAAAAAAAAAAAAAAATTAAATCATACAAGTAAATTATGGCCTGACATAGGAGCACTTCAAAATGTCATCCCATTGATCAAAGGTCTGATAAAACGAAGATGGCACCTGTAGACCTAAAAATCTTCCTGTGTTTGTGATGTATAGTGTTTGTGCAACTCTGTGGATGTAGCACACTTGGTAAAGAGCAAATTGATTAAAACATGAGCGAAAACTAGAATTAAAAAGAGGCAAGAATCGAAGGAAGAAAAAGAAAGAAACAAAGGAAACAGAAAAGAAATTATGAAAGATTGAAAGAAACAGTCATTGAAAGGGAAAAAAAAAGAAGAGGATAATTCCCAGAAAAATGAATTAAAGAGAAAGCATACTGACAGAAAGGGAGAAAACATAAAATATAGAAGAAAGAGTGGATATAAAAAAAAGAGTGAAAAAAGAAAATATACGTGCAAAGAAAAAGAACCTGAGCTCTGCGTACCTCACTTACTGTAAGGTGATGAAAGTAAGGGCCTTGCTATAAGGGACCTACAAGGTAGCTCCCTTGGCACCAGGAAAATAGGATTTAATGGAACAGTAGAGCAATTTAGGAGTAGGCCTTCTCCAAAGTCCCTTGTAGGGGCAGGTATTTCAAATAAATTTTTGGTCTTCTTCACATAAAAGATTTGTACAATGTTAAAGGTAATACAAAGTTTTGGTATGGGGTCATGAATATGGTTCAAATGAACATATTGGAAGCATATATGCGATCCTACAATATTCAGTGATTGTTGTCGCGGTCGAAATCGAGTCTAAAGTTATGAAATTGTAAATAATAAACTTTTTATGTTGTATAGCTCCCTCTCAAGGTCAAGATATTAATTAAGCTATAAAACAATGTTCCTTGACAAAAATCGACCGATTAGCTATTCCCATTCGGAAATATACCACAACTACATATTCTGAGATTGTCATGGTCGCAGCTACCATTGTAGGGCCGTAGGAGCTATTTGAAATTTATCAAAATTTAACGGGAGCACCGGTAAATCTTTATATTCAATTTTTCTCGAATGCAGAAGTGTTTTAGGGGCTAATATTTCTTGTGCTTTTCAATACATCCACAGGGGCATCCAAATATATCAAAATTGTAAAGAATCACTATCCACCCATTTTAAAAAATGAGGGTAACCAGGAATTTTGAAGAGACATCCTTGATTTAAATGGAATTTAAGAATAAATCATATTTAGATAGACGATAGTTATTATCATTATTTCTTTATTGCAACCGAAACTCCAGGTTTAAGTTTTCAAGATTCACAAGTGCGCGCATTTTAAAGTGTGCAGTGCTCGCATTGCTGTTTCATGTTTGGATGGTGGGCAGTGAAGGCTGCCCCAAACACGCTTGGGGGCCTTTATCAAATTTAAACAACTTTGGAACTCCCTTGTAAAGCTCCTGGCAATGCGTTTTTTTAGAGGCAGTAAAAAATGTAAACCAGAGGGCTTTTTAACAGGAGGGGGCTGCTACTACAAAGACCTCTCCCAATGGAGCAGGGGGGGGGGGGGGGTTAGGGGCTCTTCATACAATTACACATCACCCTGCCTGAGGAATGTTCCAAACAAATTAAGTCCAAATATATACATACAATTTAGAGAAAAAGAACTATGTCTAATTATTTACAAAGGGGCTCTGTGGGGGTGCTTACCCCAGGCCCCTTTTGGGGATGTAAAACATGATTTGAATAAATCATTTCAATAAATGTAGAGTTCATTTGCCCATAGATGTTCCCTACCAGGTTTGATTAAAATCCTGCCATGAGTTTTCTAAAACTCAAAAAAGTAAACCAGAGGGCATTTTTATTCATGTGTGTGGTGGGGGGGGGGGGGGGGCAAGGGATGCTAGTCCCCAAAGGAGTCAGTGGTCCTTCATACAAGTTAGGATCACCTAGCCTGAGGAATGTTTCAAAACAAGTACAGTTAAAACCTATATACTGTATATACTTTCAAATACCTCATTTCAAAAAATCGCGATGTTTCGCGCACCCGTTTACACTTGTGCATAAACATCACCTACTGACAAAGCTCAGTGATGTTTTGGCTTGTTTTGGTTGGTAATGCGCGTGAGCGGCAATCCAATGCAAAAACCTTATTTGATCAGCTGTTTTTATGCTGTGGCTGCTGCAGTCCAGTGAACTTTTGTTTCTTTCGTTCTATTTTTGTCCTACCATTCCTTATGTTATTCCTTGTTTTTCCATCTTTCATCTTTTCTTCTATCTTTCCATGATCTATTCTTTATCATTTTTTCTTTCTGTCTTTCCATATGTTTATCTTCATCTCTTCTTTCTATCACCTTCTCTTATGTTAATCTTTGTTTTTATCATTTTATCACTTTCTATTTTTGTCTTTCCTTATGTTATTCTTTGTTTCTTCCTTTTATTACCTTCCTTATGTTATTCTTTGTTTCTTCCTTCTATAACCTTCTTTTATGATATTCTTTATTTTTATCATCCATCACTTTCTTTTTCTGTCTTTCCTTATGTTTTTCTCTATTTCTTCCTTCTATCACCTTCTCTTATGTTATTTGTTATTTTTTATTTCTATCACCTTCTCTTATGTTATTCTTTATTTGTATCATCCATCACTTTCTCTTTCTGTCTTTCCTTATGTTATTCTCTATTTCTTCCTTCTATCACCTTCTCTTATATTATTTGTTATTTTTTCTTTCTATCACCTTCTCTTATGTTATTCTTTGTTTTTATCATCCATCACTTTCTCTTTTTGTCTTTCCTTATGTTATTCTCTATGTTGATACAAACTATTAGGTTAACGCCATCTACGGTGAAAGTTATATAAATCAGTGCATAGAAACAAGATGGAAGGGGAAGATGTGCCATGGAGATGGAAAGCATAACAGTTTTCAACCTACTTGTACTAGTCTACTATAACACTATTCTCTTGCTCTTTTATGACATACTTCTCATGATTAGCCACTGTACATCAACGTGATAATTGGGACAAATAAAGTATACGTGCAAGGCACATTTTGGACTGATAATGATGTGCTTTTTGGACGTCGACATCGTGAGATGCGCAGTACAGTGTAAGTCGAATGCTAGTGAGTGAGACAGAAATTGAGACATGTCGATGAAGAAACTGAGACGAGACTAGAGCGTGTGGAACTGTAAGTTTATATCCAGCATCATTCCTCTTTGCCAATTAAACAAAGTCAAGTACAGGAAGTTTGGCAAAATTCGAAGTTAACAGTTGAAAACTGGCTTAATTAACGTTATGACTGAGTTTCAGGTGCAAACTGGCTTAACGTTATAACACAAGACAATTTAGACCAGGTCCAGGACCAAGTTCAGGATGACAAGTTACTGATCGAGTAGAAACTAATATGCATGAGTAAAGACTGTAATATAAAGTCTTATGAACAGTGAGCTGTAATGAGCTATGCATGATTATAATGATGGTCAAGTCAGACCAAGGAAGTCTAGACAGTAGACTCATGAATGGAGATCTAGACCCTAGGCCCTAGCTAGGCTATAGACCAGGTCCAAGAAAGGCTAGCCAAGACAAGTGAGCTGCAATGAATAATGAGACGTGCATGCAGTTACTATGACATAATTAGGAAGCAAGTACTCTTTAACTCCAGGGAAGTTAAGGTCTGTTTGGCGCTAGACCCATGAATGGTCTTGGTCTAAAGAAGATGCAGTCTAGTCTCTAGACTAGACCAGGTCCAAGTTAAGGACAAGTTTGATTCTGAATGTTGATGAGCCAAATAGGGATTGGACATTGTTCGAGCCAGTACAGCCCAAGACAAGGAGTAAGGTGGATCTGTTTAATGTCTAGTAATTAGGAACTAGACCAGGACTTCAGATCTAATTATCTAGGTCTATATGTATAGGCTTAGATCTATGCAGGTTTAAGGCTGATCAGGACAGGTGAGGCAGTGTACAGTCAATGGTAGAGGCTAGCATAGTCTCATTCAGAAGAATTCAGACAGATCTGGAGTAAGGAATTAAGTAGCCTAGCTACCAGGACCAAGCACCAGTTAACAGAATACAGGGAAATTGACATGGGAAATGCAATTCGTGAAGCAACTCAGCATCCCATATAGTAAGTTAACGTTTATGTAACGTTACCATGCAGTATACTTGATCATGAACTAAACATAAGTTTGAACTTTGACCAGGAGTGCAAGAACCAGTCTACATGTACAGGTACAAGGATTATTCTGCATTGATAAGGTGCAGAATTAGACTTCAGTGATCGAGAAACAGGACTAGACAAGCTTAGGTAGAATAGGACCAAGCTTTACTGCAATCAACAGAACATATTGTGGATCTTGTGAAAGTCAGTTGGGAATGTTTGCAGATTATAAACGCTACATGATGGAGCAACATAGTCAGGATAATCAGGTGCAATCATTGGTCCATGAAGGACAAGGAGGACCAAATGTTAGACAAGATATGAATGAGAAAGACAGTCAGAGTCTCGGTGGGCTGGGAACAGAGTTCTTTCTACCGGGTGCAGTACAAGGTCTAGGAGAAGGAGGATATTCCTTTAATGGTCACTGTGAGGACCTTGAACCAGGTGATAGTGTTTCCCAATTAGGAGTCACAAAGAGAATGGGGCAATCATCGGTAGCCAGTGGTGAAGGAAGCGTTCATAGCAGTACGTCTCAAGCTAAGGTAGAAGCAGTTACAAGGCAAGCTGAGCTGCAGATAAGACATGAACGCTTACAAAGAAAACAAGCCTTAGAAGAACAAGCTCAATTGATTCAGAGAGAAAGGGAGCAGTTTGACTATGAAACGGAGCTAGCAGCAACAGCTGCTAAAATTGCTGTGATCAAGCAGTTAGAAGGAGAAATGTTACAAGAAGGGCAGATAGAAACGAGCCATATGCATCCTTCATCTAACATCATAAATGAGCCACAGACTATTGCCCAACCTATGCTTAGACAAGAGTATAGACCGGAGCAAATGAACAGGAAAGCTGCTCATACATCAGTCCCTGCAAGAACTGAAGCTAATGAGCTAATGAGGCAAGTGCCTAGAGGATCGACTCAAGTGCATCATAATGCAAGATCTGCAGACATGCAGCAGATTAGGGAACGAGAGCTTATATCCCAAAATAGTGCTGGAAGGCAAGATGCTGCTGCAGGTGATTGGATGGAGATACAGAGGCAACAAAACAACCTTACTCAGTTATTACTAGAGTGCCACATGAAGTCAGCATTGCCTCAAAGACATGTTCAGTCATTTGATGGGAACCCATTGCAATACCACACTTTCAAGAGGGCCTTTGAACACGTCATCGAATCAGCAACATCAGACTATTCTGACAAGATATATTTTCTAGAGCAGTACACAAGAGGCCAGGCAAATGAAATCGTTCGAAGCTGCATGTTTGGTGACCAACCGATGCAGAATTTCATGAAGGCCAAAGCCTTATTGGAGGCAAAGTTTGGAAATAGGTACTTGGCTCTTGACGCAATGATGAGCAAGGCAACTGCATGGCCTATGGTGAAGGCAGAAGATGGTGAGGCGTTGCAGAAATATTCCTTGTTCCTTACCGAGCTGGGTAACTTAGCTAAAGATCTTCATCTTGAGCAGGAAATCAATAATTCACAGACAATAAGGATGGTCGTCATGAAGCTTCCATTCAAGAATCGAGCTCAGTGGAGGGTCACAGCAGACAATTTACAGGAGGCAAATGAATTCATAACATTCCAAGATGTTGTGAGATTTGCCAGCAAGCAAGCTCGTGTGATCAACAATCCTGTGTATGGGGATATAACAGGGTCAGCTCCAACCAAGCAAGGAGAGAGTAAGCAGACCAAGGCTAAGTCTGTTACTAGGCAGAGCTTCAACACGAACGCCATAGAGAAGGATGTTAAGCCAGATTATTGCATGTACTGCAAGACAGCAAACCACAGCTTAGAGCATTGCGAGAAACTTGGAGGCATGCCTCATGCAGACAGAGTGCAATTTTGCAAGTCCAAGTGGCTTTGCTTTGCATGCTTGGAGAAGTCTGGACATCTGGCAAAGAATTGCAAGAATCGAATGACATGTAAAACGTGCAAGAAGAAGCATCCTACTGTGTTGCACAGACCAGAGAATATGACTGCTTCACATAGCCAAGAACGGAAGGTGGAGAAAAATGCTCCTACTGCTGATGTAAGCATGTCGACAGGTGTTTCAAGGGAAGCTGACAATGTAAGCATGCCAACAGATGTTTCGAGTGAAGCTGACAATAAACGGTCAATGACAAATTACAGCAGTGAATCCAATACGCTACCTGTTGTAATTCCAGTGGTAGTCCGATCGAGGGAGTCTGGATGTCAGATGCAGACGTACGCTTTCTTAGACAACGGAAGCAATGCAGTTTTCTGTACAGAGGCAGTCAGGAAAGGACTACAAACAAGAGGGCAACTCACCAATATCCATCTTCAAACAATGACACAAGATAAGGTGATAAGATGTCAAGTTTTGAAGGACTTGGAAGTTATGGATCTAAAAGGAAATAACATCATAGATCTCCAGGAGGTGTTTGTCCAAGACACCATACCAGTGAGCAAGGAAGAAATCCCTACAACAGCTCACTTGAAGGAATATTCGTATCTCAGACACCTGAACCTCCCTGATATATCCTGTGATGTCGGTCTCCTTATCGGAAACAATGTCCCAAGAGCTGCAGAACCATTAGAAGTTGTAAACAGTGAATATGGTGGACCATATGCATACAGGACACTGTTGGGATGGGCAGTAAGTGGTGTGACAAAGCCAGGTACTCCAAGGAAGATATCTTCACATCGTGTATCCGTGAAGAAGGACATTGACCAGCAACTAATCACAATGTTTAACCATGACTTTAGTGAAAGGGTTGCAGATGACAAGCCAGAGAAATCAAGAGAGGACCAGAGGTTCCTGAGAGAAATGAAGAGGTCGACAGAGCACATAGACGGCCATTATCAAGTGGGGCTACCTTTCAAGGATAGGAATGTGGTGATGCCTAATAATAGACCACAAGCTGAACAAAGGGCAGCACACCTTCAGAGGAAGTTCGCTAGACAGCCGCAGTTCCATAGAGAGTATGCAGGGTTTATGGATAAGGTGCTGAACAAACAGTACGCTGAAAGAGTACCAGAAGACGAGTTTCTTAGAGAAGATGGAAAGATGTGGTTTATTCCTCACCATGGTGTATATCACCCACAGAAGCAAAAAATTAGAGTGGTGTATGACTGTGCAGCTTCTTTCAAGGGCAAGTCACTGAATGACAATCTTCTACAGGGGCCGGACCTCACAAATAGTTTGGTGGGTGTATTAACAAGGTTTCGTCAAGACCGCATAGCAGTAATGGCAGACATAGAAGCCATGTTCTCACAAGTGAAACTGCTAAAGGAAGAAAAGGATCTACATCGATTTCTGTGGTGGCCAGATGGCAATGTCGCTCAACCTATTGAGGAATACCGCATGACTGTTCATGTGTTTGGGGCTAGATCTTCACCAGCTTGTGCCAATTATGCCCTGAAGCGCACAGCAGAAGACTTTGCAGAGGACAAGGTGGCACATATCATCAAGCGCAACTTTTATGTTGACGATTGTTTGTACTCAAGCTCAACAGTCCAGGAAGCTGCAGAGCTATCAGAGGGCCTACAAGAAGCCTGTAAGGAAGGAGGATTCCACCTCACAAAATGGATGAGCAATGACAGAAGAGTATTGAATGCCATACCCAAGGAGGAGAGAGCAAGTACAGTGCAGGAGCTAGACTTTGACAAGGACAAGTTGCCACAAGAGAGAGCACTAGGAATTCTTTGGTGTGCAGAATCAGACAAGTTTGGCTTCAACATCTTAATCAAGGATCGCCCTCCGACAAAAAGAGGAATACTTTCAGTTGTCAGCTCAGTATACGATCCTTTAGGATTTGTTTCACCAGTGATTTTGGTGGCAAAACAATTGTTGCAAGAGTTGTGCAGACAGAGAATCGGTTGGGATGAGCAAATTCCACTGAACCTGAAGAAAAGGTGGCAGGAATGGTTAGACGAGCTTCAGGTGTTGTCAAGGTTCAAGGTAGAGAGATGCTTGAGATCAACAGGATTTGAGGATGCAGAGTCGATCTCGCTGCACCACTTTGCTGATGCCAGTGAGAAGGGTTATGGTACTGTTTCGTACTTAAGGACAAGCAACAGCAAGGGAGAAGCAAGGAGCCAGCTCATTATGAGCAAATCAAGGGTGGCACCTCTCAAGCAAACCTCAATTCCAAGAATGGAACTAACAGCAGCATGTGTTGCTGTTCGAGTAGATCAGATGCTGAAAAGGGAACTTGAGATACCAGTGAATGAGACATACTTCTGGACGGACAGTATGACAGTACTGCGCTACATATGCAATGAGACATCAAGATTTCAGACATTCGTAGCCAATCGTTTGGCAATAATCCATGATGGATCCAGTCCAGCACAATGGAACTACGTGGACACGAAAAGAAATCCCGCTGATGATTGTTCAAGGGGCTTGAAAGCAGAAGAGCTGCTGCAGAAGGCAGGTTGGAAGAATGGCCCAGAGTTCCTAACCAAGTCCAAGGAAGAATGGCCAAAGGCTGTAGATGTGTCCATATCTCAGGAAACTGAAAGTCTTGAGGTAAAGAAAACTTGCATGGTAGGAATAGTTGATCATGCTGATGAAGTTCAACCTGTTGAGAGATTGCTGAAACATTATTCTGAATGGAATAAACTCAAAAGAGCAGTAGCTTGGTGGCTCAGACTAAAGGCGAAGCTGCTGCAAAGAACCAAAAAAGACGCAGATGTCCAGCAGGATTCTTCATTAACAGTCCATGATGTAGAGGATGCTGAGAAGGCCATCGTGTCTTACATTCAATGGCAGAATTTCCCAGGGGAAATGACTGATGGTACCAAAGCAAAAGATGTCGATCAGACTAAGATATCAAGAAGGAAACGATCACAACTGGAGAAGCTAGACCCAGAAATTCGAGACGGGCTACTGAGTGTTGGAGGGAGATTGAGAAATGCCAAAATCCCAGAGAATGCCAAGCACCAAATAATACTACCGAATAGCCACCATGTCTCGACCCTTCTCATAAGGCATGTGCATCGTAAGGTGGGTCACCAAGGGCATAACCATGTTCTAGCTGAGTTGCGCCAGAAATACTGGATAGTTGGCGCAGGTGTACTTATCAAGGCTGTGATCAGGAAGTGTATTGTATGCAGGAAATACCAGGCTAAAACAAGCACGCAGAAGATGGCGGATCTTCCCAGTTGCAGAATAGAAGCATGTGAACCACCGTTCACACACACTGGAATGGACTATTTTGGACCCTTTGAGATAAAGCATGGTCGCAGTGTCAAGAAAAGGTATGGAGTTGTGTTTACGTGCATGTCCTGCAGAGCAGTCCATATAGAGGTAGCTGGAAGCCTTGACACAAGTTCTTGTATAAATGCCATGCGTCGATTTGTGAGTCGGAGAGGACCAGTTAAAGCACTGTATTCTGACAATGGAACCAACTTCGTAGGGGCTTGCAGTGAGCTAAAACAGGCCCTTAAGGAATGGCGAAAAGAGGAAATTGTGCATTTCACTGCAGTTCACGGAATACAGTGGAACTTCAATCCTCCGGCAGCTTCACACTATGGAGGAGTTTGGGAAAGACAGATTAGAACAATTCGAAAAATTCTCCATGCCGTGCTTCATGAGCAGCATCTGAAAAGCAGCCAAAGTGACGAGCAGCTACAAACGCTGATGTGTGAAATCGAGGCTATAATAAACAGCAGGCCTCTAACGAGATCATCGGAAGATCCGAATGATCTGAACATTATAACCCCAAATCACTTGCTGCAGTTCAAGACAACGTCATCGCCACCTCCTGGGCGGTTCACAGACAAGGACATGTACTCCAGTAAACGTTGGAGACAAATGCAATATCTAGCAGATATCTTCTGGAAAAGGTGGGTACGTGAGTACCTTCCTGCCTTGCAGCAACGGCAGAAGTGGTTGCAGCCTCAGCGAAGTCTGCAAGTTGGTGACATAGTCCTGATTGCTGACCAGAATGCTCCCCGATGTTCCTGGCCGATGGCTCGAGTGGAGGACGTGTATCCAGACAGCCGAGGATTGGTGCGCAGTGCCCGACTGAAGACGAAGATGACAACATTAACCAGACCGGTGACTAAAATGTGTTTGTTATTGGAGGCAGAATAAGCACAAGTGGAAATCTGACACAAAGCGAATGTGATATTTTTGTTGCTGAAAGTTTTTTGATGGATCATTTCGCAAGTATTGGCATGAATTTAATTTCTCAACCAGCAGGATCAACAATATTCATCGCGTTGGACGGATCAGTTGGAATCATTTCATGAATATAGGTTAATTTAATTGTTAGATACGGGGTGCACGACTTGCTCTGCCCTAGTAAATGAATCTGGTATTGATACCAAATTCATAATTTGCGATCACTTTGTGTGCTACAGTAGACCAGGATCATTAAAGTTTATATTGAAATAATTTTGATCAGTTATTGTTTTAATGAGGTGCACGACTTGCTCTGCCTCAGTGAATGAATGCAGTATTGTTGCTGAATTCATGAAAGATTAAATTCGCGACAGCGTCTAATAAAGGAATGAAAGAAGTTCACAGGATTCATCAGCTTTAAATGCGTTTGTTTTTATGAAATACAAGCACTGACTCTGAATTGTTGACACCTATTATTGTGCAACTGAGCAAGGATCAAACAACGTACGCAGTATTATAATATCACGTTTAGCTGGATATGTACCTGCAGATTTAGTTAGAACAAGGAGAACTATAGTAACATTTAAATGGAAAACTTCTGATGCTAAATACAATGGACATTTTCTGCATTTATGAAGAAGAAGGAACTTTGATGAGAACCATGATATTTGCTGAGTTATATTATAAATATATACCATCAAGAACACTAGACGTGACTGAAGGACTTAAGTTTCATCAAGAAATTTGTAAATTACATTTTCATGTAACTTTTTTGTGTAACATACATTTCATTATTTCATTTGGCATAAGAAAAAAGGAGATTAATCTGATGCATTTTAGTATTGAATATAATGGTTTTTTTTGTGTCATTTTGTAGTGCTTTTAACTCAGATATACATGTACTAGAGTTAAATAATTGCTTGGATTACTGTTCTTTTATTTGAATGTAAATTTTGCACCCTAAGCATTGTGATCAAATTACTAGTTTGTTCCAAGTGTATTTGACATTTACTTAAACAAGTAAAGAGAAGAAAAAGTGTAAATTGATCTATTGGAAGAATAATGTTTTCTTTTTTTTGGAAGGTTACATGTACTACATGTATGCTTATGTGCAGAGAAAAGTCATGTATTAGAAGTACCTTTTAGTAGCATCCAGAAGTGGTATAAGCAAATAATTTACCTTTTGTTGTCAAGAATCACATTACAAGTACAATTCTTGATGTTTAATATATTGATTGATACAGCAAGGATCACTCAAAGAAGGGTATCGAGAAAAGGTTAAAAATGTGAATTATTTGTGTACTTATTGTGTTGTTGTTTTAAAGATGATCAAATGTATAATGTCATTGCTACAAGGAGAAGCAATACCTATTGAAAGTGCTCAAATGTCAGTTGACCTTTTTAGATGCATCCTAATCTTGTTAAATTAGAACTTCTATAGTTTTGTTAAAAGTTTAAAATGTATTATAACTTTGCAGATACATTTAGAGTTTGTATTGATTTGCAATTTTGCATTACATGTTTATAAACTTGCCTTCACGTAACTGGGTTTATTTTATAGTGAAGACTATAGGTATACAGTCTAGATATTAGGTACCGGTAAAGGTGTGATCTGTTTCACAGATGCAGTTAGGAATGCAATCCTAGGTATTGAGGATAATGTGTAGATTTCAGTTAAGGTAGCTTTACTTTGTTAAAAGATATCTGAGGACACTTTATATAGGAAAAGGTATTGCATGTGAGGACACTAGCAGGCTTAGGGACCGTAGTAAAGGTAAACTATACTTTGTATGAAGGAATTCAAGGTTACTCGGTATAGGAAAGGGTGTTTGTTCCTTGTTTGTAGAGTATGCATCGGTCAGGTTTCTTAATTCATGGAAGTCTAGGTTAATGTGAATTTTGAAAAATTATAGTAATTATATTTTTTAGAGATATAATTAAGGGGCCGGAATGTTGATACAAACTATTAGGTTAACGCCATCTACGGTGAAAGTTATATAAATCAGTGCATAGAAACAAGATGGAAGGGGAAGATGTGCCATGGAGATGGAAAGCATAACAGTTTTCAACCTACTTGTACTAGTCTACTATAACACTATTCTCTTGCTCTTTTATGACATACTTCTCATGATTAGCCACTGTACATCAACGTGATAATTGGGACAAATAAAGTATACGTGCAAGGCACATTTTGGACTGATAATGATGTGCTTTTTGGACGTCGACATCGTGAGATGCGCAGTACAGTGTAAGTCGAATGCTAGTGAGTGAGACAGAAATTGAGACATGTCGATGAAGAAACTGAGACGAGACTAGAGCGTGTGGAACTGTAAGTTTATATCCAGCATCATTCCTCTTTGCCAATTAAACAAAGTCAAGTACAGGAAGTTTGGCAAAATTCGAAGTTAACACTCTATTTCTTCCTTCTATCACCTTCTCTTATGTTATTCTTTGTTTTTATCATTTTATCACTTTCTATTTTTGTCTTTCCTTATGTTATTCTTTGTTTCTTCCTTTTATTACCTTCCTTATGTTATTCTTTGTTTCTTCCTTCTATAACCTTCTTTTATGATATTCTTTATTTTTATCATCCATCACTTTCTTTTTCTGTCTTTCCTTATGTTTTTCTCTATTTCTTCCTTCTATCACCTTCTCTTATGTTATTTGTTATTTTTTATTTCTATCACCTTCTCTTATGTTATTCTTTATTTGTATCATCCATCACTTTCTCTTTCTGTCTTTCCTTATGTTATTCTCTATTTCTTCCTTCTATCACCTTCTCTTATATTATTTGTTATTTTTTCTTTCTATCACCTTCTCTTATGTTATTCTTTGTTTTTATCATCCATCACTTTCTCTTTTTGTCTTTCCTTATGTTATTCTCTATTTCTTCCTTCTATCACCTTCTCTTATGTTATTCTTTGTTTTTATCATCCATCACTTTCTCTTTCTGTCTTTCCTTATGTTATTCTCTATTTCTTCCTTCTATCACCTTCTCTTATGTTATTCTTTGTTTTTATCATCCATCACTTTCTCTTTCTGTCTTTCCTTATGTTATTCTCTATTTCTTCCTTCTATCACCTTCTCTTATGTTATTCTTTGTTTTTATCATCCATCACTTTCTCTTTCCTTATGTTATTCTCTATTTCTTCCTTCTATCACCTTCTCTTATATTATTTGTTATTTTTTCTTTCTATCACCTTCTCTTATGTTATTCTTTGTTTTTATCATCCATCACTTTCTTTTTCTGTCTTTCCTTATGTTTTTCTCTATTTCTTCCTTCTATCACCTTCTCTTATATGTTATTCTTTGTTTTTATCATCCATCACTTTCTCTTTCCGTCTTTCCTTATGTTATTCTCTATTTCTTCCTTCTACAACCTTCTCTTATGTTATTCTCTATTTCTTCTTTCTATCACCTTCTCTTATGTTATTCTTTGTTTTTATCATCCATCACTTTCTCTTTCCTTATGTTATTATCTATTTCTTCCTTCTATCACCTTCTCTTATGTTATTCTTTGTTTTTATCATCCATCACTTTCTTTTTCTGTCTTTCCTTATGTTATTCTCTATTTCTTCCTTCTATCACCTTCTCTTATGTTATTCTTTATCACTTCCTTCTATCACTTTCTTTTTCTGTCTTTCCTTATGTTATTCTCTATTTCTTCCTTCTATCACCTTCTCTTATGTTATTTGTTATTTTTTCTTTCTATCACCTTCTCTTATGTTATTCTTTGTTTTTATCATCCAGCACTTTCTCTTTCTGTCTTTCCTTATGTTATTCTTTATTTCTTCCTTCTATCACCTTCTCTTATGTTATTCTTTATCACTTCCTTCTATCACTTTCTTTTTCTGTCTTTCCTTATGTTATTCTCTATTTCTTCCTTCTATCACCTTCTCTTATGTTATTTGTTATTTTTTCTTTCTATCACCTTCTCTTATGTTATTCTTTGTTTTTATCATCCATCACTTTCTCTTTCTGTCTTTCCTTATGTAATTTTTGTTTTCTTTTCATCTTTCATCTTCTCTACCATCCTTCCATTATCCATCCTTTATCATTTTCTCTTTCTGTCTTTTCATATGTTATTTTGTGTTACTTCCTTCTATATCACCTTATGTAATTCTTTGTTTTTATCATTCTATCACTTTCTCTTTTTTTCTTTCCTTATGTTATTCTTTATTTCTTCTTTCTATCACCTTCTCTTATGTTATTCTTTGTTTTTATCATTCCATTACGTTCTCTTTCTGTCTTTCCTCATGTTATTCTCTGTTTCTTCCTTTTATCACCTTCTCTTATGTTATTCTTTGTTTTTATCATCCATCACTTTCTCTTTCTGTCTTTCCTTATGTTATTTTTTTTTTTCATCTTTCATCTTCTCTATTATCTTTCCATTATCCATCCTTTATCATTTTCTCTTTCCGTCTTTCCTTATGTTTTTCTCTATTTCTTCCTTCTATCACCTTCTCTTATGTTGTTCTTTGTTTTTATCGTTCTATCATTACTTCAAGGACGACAGTCACATGACCTAACATCACGATGTTACAACTGCGAGCGTTTATATTAGCAAAACACGCCAAAATATCACACTTCGATTTGGAATGTTTTGGGCTTGGCATTTTTGCCGGTAAAGCGTAGTTGCCTTGGTAACATCACTGAAACATCGCAGTCAGGCTCCGGTTTGGCATTTTTTGGCGTGTTCGGAAGACAGTGTAAATGGCCCTCATGAATTATTTAAAAAAAAGTAAACAATGTCTAATTATTGCTACATGGGCACTTTGAAGCCTGTGATTCCTTGAAGAAATAAAGAGCAGGATTTACTTGATTAGCTATAGTGCACCAAGTTTTAAGACAATCTGCTTAGGGACTTTTAGATTTGCGCAACGACAACATGGATTGCTACGATCGATGTCCTTTTAATGCACTGCCTTGAATGGATGTCACACGTATCAGTCCACGCAAATCTAAAAGTCTCTAATATCTCTTCACAGGAATTTCTATATATAGTCTTAATCCTCCTTTTGTCACCTTTCAAAAGACCTTGGGAATTTGAGTAGACTACTTGCTTTAAGTAACTTTTCCTCTATTTATTGGGACTGGACATTCTTCTTTTTTAAATTGAGTTAGGGACATCCAGTTGAGATGAGTAATATTTAATTTAATTTTGTTTTTAATTGTTAACTAAGAAATCTTTTTCTGGCCTATTTGGGGGTATTTTTGGGGGTGCACGGTCATGATTATTGCAATCTTAAAGACTTATTTCATGTCAAGAATTAAAGGGTGATCCATTAATGACATGTACATGTAGATTAGCCTTTTAAAGGATGTTCTATAAATGATATGTAGCTTAGCCTAATCTACATATCATTTTATGGATCATCCTTCAATTCTTGACGTGAAATAAGTACTGACAAGGTGTTTAAGCTAGTAATAAACTATAGTTCAACAGATTTTTAGTACTAAATATAGGATCTAGGTTGTAAGTATGTCATATTTAATGTAGATAGTCCCGTACCACACTTTAAATGCACTTTCCAGAGAAGATGAAAGTTATTCCTGGCTTTTTATTTTTCATCCTAGGGCAAATTTTTGTGTGGAACTGCTCTTGAGCTAAACTGGATGTTCCCTATCTGGTAAGGCTTTTGAACCAGCCATGATTAGCATCCTTGCATTTGTTCAACATGTTTGATAGCATACAGTAATATTGCCAAACTTGTATTTTTTCCCAACTTTAATTTCTGTATCAAGGTCAAATTAGGTCATCTTCAGGCCATGTAGGCCCTTTTTAAATCACAATTTATTCATTATAAATTTATAATTTCATATTCAATTTGCCAAATCTTAACGTATTATAATTCAGGTTCAATTAACTATCTTGGATTGAACAAGTATATTATTTGCTAAATGTAGAAACATAATGTCAATATTTCCAATACGCTTTACCTAAATTTATCAGTTTTATTATTAATAATAATATGGATATTTATATAGTGCCGGTATCTGCCAGGCTCTGACGCTCATGGCGCTGTACATATTACTATCACAAACATACAACTTTCTTAACTAAAATAAAGTAAACTAAAACAACAAAAATTATTACGCTACATTGACATGATTAAATAACACTGTTTAGAACTATATTTACTGTCTATTTTATAATTATTGTTTAATTGCCTCTGGTTGCTCGTTATCTTATCTTAAAGGCTAGGTCCACTTCAAAAAATTGTTTGCTTTTTAACAGATGCAGAAAAAAAAGAGAAATATCTACAGCAAAAAAATTGAGTAAAATCGGATTACTAATAAGGAAGTTACATGTATGAATTTTTTTTCAAAGTATGACAAACTAAACTATGGAACTTAGAAAATCACTACACAAATTGCCAATTTGGTTATCAGTTTGTGACCTCATTGCCTCACTATTTATCAATTTCTGTATACATGTATATATCTTTATCCCCTTTTTATCCCCGAAAAACTTCATTACCCCATGCTTTTGCCTTGGTAATATGATTTTTAATTGTATCATATTGCAAATGCGTGCATGATGTTTCGCAAAGTTGTTATGAACTTTGAAGAATTGATACTATATTCTGAAAAATGTATATTAATCATTGATTTGTATGAACAAAGTTTATCAAAAATGTTCATGATTTAACTGAACAAAATTCCTCTATATATTAGTGCATCCACACAAGGACATATAACTTGGATGCTGGTGTGAGGAAATAAGATTTTTAAGGGGGACAATGGGGAAATTTGTATTATCAATATAAAGAAAACAATTAGTGGATAGTGAGGCAATGATGTCACAGACTCATGAGTGAGTTGCAAATTTGTCTTGTGATTTTCAAAGTTTTTCATTTAATTAAAAAATTCATAACTTTCTTATTTACAATTATCAGGAAAGTTTGGGGAGAGAAACAATGTTGGGATGGGTGACTTAAACATGCTTATGATTGTTCAATGGTCAGGGTTGTCATGGTATTATAGGGAGTGGCAATGGAGAGTGAAAGTGACTGGGGTTTGGGCATAGAGTCATAGTTCTAAGAATGTGGTTCAATCCTTGAAGCTATAACTCTGGGGTGGTCATTAATGGTCAAATGTTTATAATAAAAGTAATGGGATAATGGGGTTCTGTTTTATCATGGAGCAAGTGGGAGAAGGTGAATGAAAGGTGAATGACTGAAGGGAGGGGGGCGTGATACAAGTACTACATAACACTTTTGGTCAAAATTCATCTTTAGGTCTGTATGTACATGCAACCTTATCAGACACAAGTAAAATTCTTTAAAGCTGATTACTTTAAAGAGCTTAAGGGTGCGTTCAATCGATTTTTCGAAGCTAGAATCAAAAACATGAATCACAAATCAAAACGCCGTTAAAAAACAAGGTCACTGCGGTTAAGCGTTCATCAACGCTGATTGTAGCTCATTTCAAGCCCAGCCACTGCGCATCACACTGCGCAGTTTGACCCAGGAAGTAGGCCTATAGGTCAAATTCGGCGCGCGCTTTCTGGAATTGATTACGGCCGACTGTCGACTGCTGTTTTGAGCATAGATCACAATAATAAAACAAAGAATGAAAAGGTGATAGAAGGAAGAAACGAAGAATAATATAAGGAAAGACAGAAAGAGAAAGTGATAGAATGATTACAACAAAGAATAACATAAGAAAAGGTGATAGAAGGAAAAAACAAAGAATAACATAAGAATAGAAGGAAGAAACAAAGAATAACAAAAGAGAAAGTGATTGATTTATAAAAACAAAGAATAACATAAGAGAAAGTGATAGAATGATTAAAACAATGAATAACAAAAGAGAAAGTGATAGAAGGAAGAAACAAAGAATAACATAAGGAAAGACAGAAATAGAAAATGATAGAATGATTAAAAACAAAGAATAACATAAGAGAAAGCGATAGAATTATAAAAACAAAGAATAACATAAGAGAAGGTGATAGAAGGAAGAAACAAAGAATAACAAGAGTTCATTTTCCTCTCATTAAATTCCTTCAATTATAGACTGCCGTTGACATCTTCTTAATTAAGATAATGTATGCAGACTATGCCTGTATTACCCTTTTTTACTTGTTTTCAATTCACATTTAACCTAATTAAATTAAATTAAATTAGACAGTAACCTTACAAGTCGCATGGATAACTAATAGTACACGATCGAGCGCAAGCTGTATGTTGCGAATTCCATGTTGTTAAATGATAATACACCGGATGAGGAGAAGCCAGAAGGTCAGGTCATATCAAATAAAGCGCGCGCTCCATCCAGTTTAAACACATATAACCGATCAGACACAAAATGTCAAGATCTCTGTAGTCTGCTTTGAAGGGCGTATGAATTGTGACTTTGTATCTGTCCGAACATCGTATAAACGACATTCACACAGGAAAATATGTTTAGACCTCTAGTCTAGGGTTAGGTTAGGGTTAGGTTTAGGATTAGGGTTAGAGTTAGAGCCTAGAGGTACATAGGGTTAGACCTAGGGTAAAATGACAAAACCTGACCGTTTTTTGCAGCTGCACCGAGTTGTCTTTGAACCGAGTTAGCCCGGATTCGTCTAAATCTAATCCCCCCATGCCAAAAAAGGCCAAACTAGTTAATGCAGACGGCTTTTTTAGTTTTGGTTTTATTTAAGCTCAGCTTAAGCTCAGCTAGATCTAGATCTAGCTGTTATTTGTTAATGTAAGCAGCCCTTCTGCTTTTAAAGTTCCACTTACAAGTTACAATCTACTCTCAGTAAGAAATTCAAAGATCTGTTCTGTAGCTAGGCCTACTCACAATTTCAGGTTCTGTCTCACAGGCACTGTCACTGGCACGCCTGTCACCTCCGCAGCCGGTCGTCTGGTCACCGTCCAGGTCTTCCCGTGGCGCTGGCTGTTCTTCACCATCGTTGCCGCGCTCACCACCTTGGCAGCGACACTCATTCACCAATACTAGCAATACTAGCAATACTAGTAAGCGAAGTCGATTCATGATAGGGTCTAGATCTACTTGATATCTCCCTTTAGGCCTAGAGTCTACTATCAGTCTCTACCTTCAAAATGTCGAATTTGTTGAAATCGTTGATACCTGGACGTTGATCTGCAGCTACTCAATCAGGCAAAGCATAGAGAGTCAATGCTAATCCATATTGACCTTCAGCGCTGCACTACGTGTTAATAGGCAGCATTTGCACACATGAATAGTCAATACACTCTTCATACACAAATCCACACAATAATGCCGATGTGGTTGACCGGCAAGTTTGGCAGTAGACTTACAATTTAAATCTTTAAATTATACTTCCTAGCATCTATAAGTTGAAAATATTGTATTTTACTGCTATTTAGGTGTCATCAATTGTCACTAAAGTACTGATTTTGAGTGAAATCAGTTGAATATGTACAGTGGTGTTTGAAATGTTGAGAATGAATAGAACAGGTTTTAATACACTAGCCAGGATAGTAATGCAGCTAGCTGTAGCGCTAGCTATACCGTACGTAGCTTGTTTTCAAAGCATGTGTGCGTCTGCTAGCTCCACGTACGCATGCGCAACGCAGCGACTCTTTTTTCAGGAGCTAGGGGGTCGTGTTACACTTTAAGACCATGTTACACTTTAAGACCTCAACAAACGTGGCTAGCTAGGCTGCGAGTACGTAGCGGCCGCGCTGTGTCTTCAGCTAGCGCATCCTTTTATGATTGCTGTGCATGTGCGCACTGAAATTCGTCCTCCTGCGTCGCGATGATTTCAAACTAATAATTAAATTTGGAGACTGCAGTCAGGCAAAGTGCGCGTACCAAATTCGTCCTCTTGCGTCGCGACGATTTCAATTTGATAATTAAATTTGGAGACTGCAGTCAGGCAAAGTGCGCGTACCAAATCGGCGCCGATCGTTCCATGCAGGATCCTGCATCGGAACGACAGCAATAATAAATATCTCGTGCCTAAATGTACATCTACATGTAGGTCATTTTGTTTAATAGCACTGTAAACGTAAAGTGTGTAATTGTAGAAGTTTGACATTAATTTTTAAACAAGACTCTGTACATGTACATGTACAACTGTACGTTAATTACACAAAACAGGAGGCCGAAAATAGGCTACATAGCTTTCATTATCTTTTGAGGCGGCACAGACGTATTTCATTATTATTTTCGAAATCTCGCTTGGGATTTCCCATTTTCACAGCCATTGCATAAACCTGTGTTCAAATGAATCTCCTCATACTTGTAGAAAACCCATGCGGTGGATTATCGTTGATTACTGAGAATCCTGTGCCGTTCGGGAGTTCCTAAAAAAACCACAGATCGAAACCACGTTTGAAAATTGAAATCCTAACGAAGAAATACCTGTAGATATCAGCTCTCATGCAATTCATACCTGCGTTATAAAGTCTTTGAAATAACTTTAATAAGGTAGTACAGGAAGAAAGACATACACCCTATAGCTTGGAGAAATTGTATGCCGATCGGGAGTTCCTACAAAAACCACAGATCGAAACCATGATTGAAATCTTAATGAAGTAATACCGCAGATATCAGCTCTTTTGCAATTCATACCTTCGTTATATCAGTCTTAGAAATAACTTAATAAGGTTGTTCAGGAAGAGAGAAATATACACAGTAGCTTGGAACAATTTTATGCTGGAATTTAAAAAAAAAATGCTTTGCTCCTGAAAGCTGCAGAAAAAGGGGGGAATTATTAAATTCTTCCACAAGGAAGTCTCGAGTGTACATGTACTGTGTGTAGTGTACAAGAAGGCCTATAGGGCTATAGGCTATTAAATAGATTACATTGTACATGTATTGTAACCATTAATAATTCAGCTACAGATTTTTGTTTACAAGTACAGTTAAATCTGTCTAGTAAGGCCACCCAAGAGAAACAGGCCACTGTGAAGAGGTGGCCTTTCTAAACAGGTTATACATCCCATGTGTCTTCCTAGAGGTAGACAATATAGGAGACCACTATAGACAGGTCTCCTTAATAGTGAAGTGGCCACTATTTAAAGACAGGTTCGACTGTAATGTGGTGCCAAAGAGTAGCATCCACCTACTATAGTTGGCTCTCAATTCTGCTGATTGAGTCAGAAAAAATATGTTTGAAGAGGAAATTGTGCAAGCAAAAACAAAGGAACAATTCCAAACCTCAGAGCTGCTGTTGTCATAGATATTCCGCAATTTGCTTCTGTATATGGGATTTTTTAAAAGTCTGTCTTTTCCTTTGCCTTTTAGTTCAAGTTTAGACAAGTATACCCCTCCAATGCTGCAAATGGACCCGTCTACATGTCGCAGCAAGACCATTTTGGCATTTGAGTCGCAAAACAGCAGCGATACATGTCCAGGGTTGTGTGCTAAACATGCCCTTCAAAAATCCCCTTCCAGCCCTTGCATTGTTATGGTGCCAAACGGTGTGCAATAGGAAGCCAGAGTGCAAAGGTTCCAGATACCGTAGGTAGATTTGGTATAAATAGGAGTGGGCAAATGGAGTTGAGGTAGTATTTCATTTGGTAGGCCAGTGAGAGAGAACGTAAACATAGTATTCCTGGGTGACTGAGCTTTGGATAATCTGGATTACCAGTATACTATTTACTAGCTGCAGATGAGGCTCTGGTATTTTGAGTGAATTTTTGTGAGCTTTATTGCAGCGAGGTAATTGTCTCTTTATACTTTGTTATTTCTTCTTTTCTTCTTTCTCTCTCTTTTGTCTCAACATTTATACCAGAGTGTTGTTTCCTTTTTTTTTAATACCTATTTTCTGTCTCCTTCATCTACATGTATCATTTTTCATGTTTTCATATAGCTATCTCTTTCTCTCTTTCTTTCTTTCTTTCTCTTTCTCTAGCTCTCTTTTTTATCTACCAGTATCTCTCTCTCTCTCTCTCTTTATCTCTCTCTCTCTCTCTCTCTCTCTCTCTCTCTATTTGGTGGTATAACTGTAGCCAACCCACATCCTGTTGATCTCTGTCACTTTAATCCAAAGAGATTTTTTTTTTTTTCTCTCTTTTTCTCTTCCTGCTTTGCTGGTTTTTCCTTTTTAAATCACTTCCTTTGAAAGTTTCCAACTCTGACACCCTCTGTGGTGTACCAGTTTTATTTTACCCAGCCATCTAGACTTTCTCTTTCCTCTCTCTCTCTCTCTCTCTCTCTCATGCTCAATCGCTCTTTCACTCATTCACTTAATGTAAAAATACTCATTTATACTGTATTGAGTGTATTCAAATGTATGTGTACAAGTAACCAAGTAAACATGTGTGTGATTGTTAGCATGTGTTCAAGTAACCAAGTAAACCTGTATGATTTTATATAAAACAACAGCTGCTTTATAGTGACAATTAGCATGATTTTTTTTTAAATTCCATGCATTATACCTGTAGTTAGGGCTGACAAAATATTAAAAACACAAAGCCAGTCTAACTAAGCCAGGGTAACAAGAGATAATGATTAGAAGTTAATACATAAACGATTTTAACATATTTTGTATTTCACATGATATGTAGGTCTACATTTTGACCTTTTCCCACCGTTTTTCATCCAGTACCCTTTGTAAGTTTATACTCGTGCTGTCTGCCAGTGTTTACATGTACATAGTTACGCTTACGTGTTCGACAAATTTATGACTACAGCTCAATTGGATATGCCTTATTGCCTGGAGGAAGAACGCACTCTTGATTCACAACAGTTCAATGTTTTCAAAACCAAAAGTGATTTATAGTCTGTAGTTCTTGCACATGATCTACATGTACGTATGTAGTTTAAAGCTAGTTTGGAAAAAGAGACTCGTTTTGAAAGTAGAAGATTTTACATTAATGTTTTGATACCATTCATGGTAATCTCTCATCTTTATATTTTGATTGTGGTTTTACTGTAGATTTTTGTCTACGCCTGCAATAAACACTTGTAAGTATTATTCAGTTGCTACATGTACATGTACAGTAGATATACAGATGTACAAACCAATGTACTATAGTGTGTTTTTATCTAACAGCGTAAAAGCAAGGCTGATGAACTTTCACATACCGGTACATCATGTACATGTAATCGCCTACATTCTACTAAAATTTAAACCTAACACTGGGCTCTTAGCTTTTGTTAAAAACTGGGTTTAACGGTATGAGGAAGTTCCTTTGAGGTTTAGGATACATGATCTTGAATCCATGGTTGGGTTAACTGGATTGGGAGAATTAGGACCCTGTGTCCTGTTAGTGTCCTGGTACTGTTTCACAAAGCCTTTTTTCAATGACAAATGCCAAAATTCAGTAACAAATCTGCTGATAGCCAATCAGAAGCAAGGATTTCAGTACATGTAGCTTATAACAAAAACTGTCATTTGTCACTGATGACAAGTTCTGTGAGGGGTCCCCCTGGTACAGTGCGTACTCTTTGGTCAGGAAGTAATGGTACATTAATTATCTGACTCTGAATATAAAAGTGAAACTCTTCTGAGGCTGTAGACTAGGTGCGTCGTCCACCCACGGGAATCCTATTTCAGTTGAATACAGTATAGATAGAGGCTATACATGTAGGTCTGTGGTTACAAAACCTTCGGCCGTAAACAGTAAACAAACCGAAGATACAAAACTACTTTTATCCATTACAATATTATTTTATTGATTCAATATTAAAGCATCGTTGTGTTGCCACCGGTGATGCTGGGGATTGTTTTGTTTGTTTGTCAACTTGGAATTCCATAAAATGCTTGATTGCACTCGGACTATCATCATTTGCCTATTCTGATCTGCTTGGAATGTTGTTGAGCACTGCTTGTAATGTGGAGAATGTTGTGATCTAAACATACCTGAAGTTGAGTGTATGGGACTGATAATGATATCCATTGTTACCTGACTGAAAGGCAAGTGCTGTTCTGTTTGCCCGGCTGACCACCAAATCCTGGTTAGCATGAGATCTATATTACATAATGGTTCCTTTCTTTTTTTACATTAGTCAGATCTTCACCTCACATTAACTTGAATAAACAGTAACATGTACATGTACATGTAAGCTACAGTCTAAAGAATCAACCGCTAGAGTGTACTTCGGATTCTACGCTTTTTGTTTTGTATCAAAATCTGATGCCTGTTGCGTTGCTCTTTGGTAATTGCAGGGATGCCAGTTTTCAGGCAAAAACCTGAATTCAGGCCATAGTTTAGTTCTTTTTGTGTACAAATAGCTCATTCTAGGTGATTTTCAGGCCCTCTGATCAATTCTAACTGGCATTCCTGTAATTGTTTGTCTCTTGTTGTCCCCCTGCAGGAATACATCCTCTCCATTTGTTCGGACAGAAGAATTGAAGAAGGCTACGCACGGCAGACCCTCGCCATGCTGGACGGACGCATCCCGCAGCTGGAGTACGCCTCAGGCGCCGTGATCGAGCAGGTCGCGGAAGACAAGCTACGGATACAGGGCCGCGATGAGAACATTATGAGGGCCATGTCTCTGATATCTGCGAAGACGAACGGTGAAGCTCACCACTCAGAGAACGGTGCAATACATGTACGGAGAGAACCCTCCAGGACAATCACTGCCACTTCTTCAAGGACAGACTTCAGCGATTGCAGTCATTCCACCAGGGAAGACGAAGTCGCCGAGAGATCGAGACCCGTTGCGGTTGAGAACGGTAGTCCACGAGAGACCCCAAGCAAGGAACTGCAGACCAGAGCTGTACCGTCGCCTTCCTCGTCGTCGTCGACGTTGAAATCAAACTCTCAGAACAAGCATGAGGTCATCATTGCCCTCATGCTCAAGCTTGGCTACTCCAGGCAGATCGTAGAGCATGTCTTGGAACAGATCGGCGACCAGGCCTCGAGCGACGAGGTCCTGCGGATGCTGGTGAATCTTGGATCGCCAAAGATCACTGAAGATGTTAGGGGAAGCGATGCCAAGGAAGGAGATGGGGGATCGGAGCGAAAGGATTTTAGCGATGGAGTCGACGAGCCCGAGGAAACGGATTCAGACCCCCACAGGCCAATCATTATCGATGGGAGCAATGTAGCCATGAGGTAAGTGCCCGCTTTACTCCTTAGATAGTTTAAGAACCCACCCCTGCTAAAAAAATTGATGTTGAATAGGGGATAGGATAAGACGAGCCACAAAATATAAGAATTGAGGTGAATCATCATCGATCAAAAAAAGTTGGTGGCTAATCTAAGCTTTCTTGGGATTCTGAACTATTAATTTTCAAACTCTTAACTACTGATGGGGCTACCCTGTTGACATAAAACAAAAAAATAAAAATAAACCACTCTCTGACAATCATCAAAATATTTTTTACAAATTTGCTCATTTTCTACTTTGAAACAAATTCGATCTGATGAGCAGGCACTACATGTACCTGTAGATTTGATTCTGATCCTAGTTGAGTTTCATATTCATGCATTAGACTATACCAAGATTAGACCCCCAATATTGATTCATATTCACTAGTATGATATTCCCAATTAATTGCATTTCACTCAGAAATGTTTGTACTTTATAGATTCTTATACATGTACATTGTATATACAGTACATTTAAAATTTTACATGACATATTTTATAACAGAGAATTAATTGAAATCATACATATATATATCTTTATCCAACTGGTTTAATACTTGATTTCCTCATAGCTATGGAAACTCAAACATCTTTGACTGCAAGGGGATCCACACAGTCGTGATGTGGTTCCTTCTACGAGGTCATAAGATCATCTACGTCTTTGTACCGAGCTGGAGGAAGGAACAGTCCAAACCGGAAACCCCCATCAAAGGTAAGGAAAAGCCCTGATAAATATCATTATTTCCCTCTTCATGTGTGCATAACGAGGAACAAAATAGTAAATAATAGATGACTTGAGGGTATGTTTGTACTTTTTTAAGTGGCTAGATAAAATTTTGTAGATAAGTTTGGCATGGGAACATTAATGGGCACATTACATGTAAGTGCAAAGTGCATGGGAATGCATTTTAGATATAATTTTAAATTTTGTTTATATCCACAATTATGTCAAAATCTATTTATAAATCTACCGGTATATGTAAGACATTTTGAAGCTCTTTTTTTAAATATGTTTGTGCCTACATTTTTTTTTTGGGGGGGGGCTTGTTTTCATTTTGTCAGTGTTATTGTGGGTGTTATTGGCAGAAATATATTGTAATTATTTGTTTTGTAAACTTTATGTCACATGTACATTTATTACCATACAGAGAGAAATGACATAAACTGTTAAAATAAATTTATATTCATGATTGTGGAAATATACCAATTTTCCCTGACTCAGTCATGCAATATTTCTGATTTATCTCTTTGGAATCGACCCAATTTCTTCCTAAATTGCTGATATTTTGAACAAACTGTTGATGATTAAGCTCGTGAGTCAGAAGCGTGCATTAATCTTTGTATAGAGATTGTGATACATTTTTCCACCCCCACACACTGAGTTGGGTACACGTAGCTTAATATGACTAGGTACTACTCTTGCGAACAATGGGTATTATATTGTCCGGGCCTGGCTGTATTGTGTGCCATGGGGGAGTGTTCACAATAGGCATTGTGCTCCGCGTGGTTGGGCTATTTTTAGCGAGGTGCTTCCCCTTAAATTTTGAAAGGTTTACTCAGGGGAGGGGTAGGGGAAATTCACTACCTGGGATTCAATTTTACCGGAATCATGAGCGATGAAGTAGTTATCTGAAACACTGGCAGCGGTATCTTAAAAGAAGTAACAAATTTAAGGTAGATTCATAGTTGTACCCCAGGTGTACTTTCATACATTTTCTGTTATGGACTTATCAAATGTTTACTCAGGGGAGGGGTAGGGGAAATTCACTACCTGGGATTCAATTTTACCGGAATCATGAGCGATGAAGTAGTTATATTGTCTGAAACACTGGCAGCGGTATCTTAAAGGTAATACAAAGTTTTGGTATGTGGTTATGAATTTGGTTCAAATGAACATATTGGAAGCATATGCGATCCTACAATATTCAGTGATCGCTGTCGCGGTTGAAATCGAGTCTAAAGTTATGGAATTGTAAATAATAACTCTTTATGTTGTATAGCTCCCTCTCAAGGTCAAGATATCAATTAAGCTATAAAACGATGTTTCTTGACTAAAATCGACCGATTAGCTATTCCCGTTCGGAAATTATATATCACAACTACATATTCTGAAATTTTCATGGTCACAGCTACCATTGTACGGCCGTAGGCGCTATTTCAAATTTATCAGAATTTACTGGGAGCACCGGTAAATTTTTATATTCAATTTTTCTTGAAAGCAAAAGGGTTTTAGGGGCTAAATTTTCCAGTGCTTTTAATACATCCACAGGGGCATCCAAATATATCAAAATTGTATGAATCACTATCCACCCAATTTTCAAAATTTCCCAAAACTTTGTATTACCTTTAAAAGAAGTAACAAATTTAAGGTAGATTCATAGTTGTACCCCAGGTGTACTTTCATACATTCTCTGTTATGGACTTATTAAAATGTTTACTCAGGGGAGGGGTAGGGGAAATTCACTGCCTGGGATTCAATTTTACCGGAATCATGGGGCGATGAGTATTTATATTGTCTGAAGCGCTGGTATCGGTATCTTAAAAGAAGTAACAAATTCAATGTCCATTCACACTGTATATTCCCCAGGTGTACTTTCGTACATTCTCTGTTTAATAAAAGCTGGTTAAATTTTTTTCATTTTTTTTTAATTCAAGAAAAAGGTTGTTGAAGTACATGTATTGTACAGCTTCAACTTATAACAAGTTTAATAGGCCTATGTGGAAGAAAAAAAACATCATTTGGTTGTAAAGGTGTCCCATCTCACTAGTCAGTTGCAATGATTAGAAATATGTTTTCTTTATAAAATGAAAGAGGAAATTGTCATTGCAATGTCCTTATCATTTTGTATACAATGTTCCAAAAACTGGATGAATATTTTACAATACATGTACCGGTACATGTCATGTACAGCTACAGAAGTTTTAAATATAATGTAGTACCCGTGATTACATGTAGGTGCCCTCATCATACATTTTGTTTGTCCAAGGAACTTAATGTAGCAACAGCGTTCGTTAAACATGATCTACAGGTACATACATGTACATTTATTCCTACGTGTAGCTTCAAAGAACCTTTAGCTCTTTGCGATATCCGATTGAAAGTTGAGACCATCACTTCCTTGATAAAACATACCGTTTCCTCTTGTTGTCCTCTTGTGAGTCATTATGAGTCATCTCTGACTTAATAATTCATGATATTTGATATTTTTGGCCATAATTTAATGGAAGTAACATTTACATGAACAAGACAATTTGAGACAAAAACCTAGAGGAAGGGATGTTGCAAAGAAAACTTTGCTGACGTCATCATGCGAGGAAAATCTTACGTCATTCCTCGTCTTAAACTATTAATAGAAGCGATGAAAGGGTCAAAGATTCATTGGGTCTTATTCATTAAAGGTAACCATTACTGTTAAAGTTTAAATTATGTTTAATTCTCTTTTGGATTATTATCAGCAGTTGCCCAAACATATACTACCTTTCATAATAGTTAGTGCTTTTAAAGAAAATTGCTGTGATTGATATATATCCTGAATTCCTGATGAAGATCATAAATACAGGCATTTCCTTGAATGTTTTTCAGGTCATGTTTGATATCCTGATAATATCCAAGATAAAGGAAATCTACTCTTCAAAGAATGTTCTAAAAGCTCATACAATGTTTGCAATGAGGAAGTGACTATTTGTACCGAATATATTTAGCTTTTGTTTCCCAATTTTTATATTTAAACAAATTATGAGCCTCATGTTATCAGACAACATTTTCTTTTAAAAGAAAGATATCTCCATTACTGTCGCTTTACAGTTGGACTTTTTAAAGTAGTAAGCCCTCTAAAGTTTGTGTGAAATTAAATTCCAAAGCAAGTGAAGGTACTGTAGTAGTCTTTCAGGGTGAACAGTTGTACCCAATATATTCAGCTTTTGTTTCCCAATTTGTATTTTAAAAAATTATGATCCTCCTGTTTATATCATACGCATTTTCTGTTAAAAGAAAAATATCTCCATTACTGTCTCTTTCCGGTTTTACTTTTTAAAACATTAACTCCTCTAAAGTTTGGGTGAAATTAAATTCCAAAGGAAATGAAGGTAGTCTTTCAGGGTGAATTCATTTCCTTCAGATTTTCTTGGTACATGATACAAAGAGGAATCAGACTCCTGGTTGAAAATACATTGAAAACATCCGATTGCTTTATAGCTGAAATCAAAATTGGGGGGGATTTTTTTGTTTTATCATTGAGATCCAAAACTCGCAGAAAACCACAAAATAGAAGAAAGCAATTTTTTTAGAAATTCTTGATAATCAATGGAATTATGATATTTCAGGATAAATGAGTATGATTTTCTTTGTTAGGACTATTCTGTGAAATTCAATAGAAGTCCTTATGGGTTTAATGAAAGGTTAAAATTCATTTTTAATAATTGGAATGATTTGAGCATAGTTTTGTGTGTGTTGTTGCTACAGCTCAATCAAAGGTCTTCTGGCCCCGTCTTATAAAGAGTTACGATCGATCAAAATCAATCGTAAGTCCTCCAATTAATCGCAAGTTTGCAGTTTCCTACAGTATCTCTTATGTACATAGTTGCATTTTAAGTTACAATCCCAAATAAGTTCTGATTGTTATCAACTCTTTATAAGACCGGGCCCAGATGTATATTTCTAAGTGCACATATAAGATTATTTATCAATATCATTGTCATTACTAAAAAAAAATAATGTTTTTTTTAATTTTTGCAGACCAGGAGATCCTGATGGACCTGGAGAAATCCAAGATTCTCGTCTGGACGCCCTCACGGAGGGTCAAAGGTCGGCGGATGGTCTGCTACGACGACCGCTACATCCTCAACCTGGCCCACGAGCTGGACGGGATCGTGGTCTCCAACGACACGTTCCGGGACCTCTGCGCGGAGAAGCCGGAGCACCGGAAAGTGGTGGAGGAGCGGTTACTGATGTATTCGTTTGCCGGCGATAAGTAAGTCTTAATTTCCAATTCTTTTTTAGATATACATGTATATGAAGTAGTATCATGAAATAGTATTTTCTTTCTTTCTTTCTCTCATATTTTTGGTCTTTCTCGCTCTCTCTCTCTCTTTCTCGCTCTCTCTCTCTCTTTCTCTCTCTCTCTCTCTCTTTCTCTTTGTTTGTTTCTCTCTGTGTGTGTCTGTTTCTCTCTCTCTCTCTCTCTCTCTCTCTCCCTCTCTCTCTCTCTCTGTCTCTCTCTCTATATACATGTATCTCTATATCTATCCCTCTCTCTCTCCCTTTCCTCTCTCTCTATATATCTCTATTTCTCTTTCTCAATCTCCTGTCTTCCTGTTATTTCTCTTTTCACTTTTGCTTTCATTTTTCAGTATCCGCTTTTTGTATCATTAGTTGGTATTATTTTCATTATTGCTTTAGTGACTATTAAAATGACTTTTTGTTTTGTTCTTCACTAAACAGCAACCCAATGTTTATTTGCAACAATGCGATAGATCTCAATAAGTACTCCAGTATGTGTGCTCCCATATGACACAGCATAAACTTCTATTGTTTAAAATACTTTTTGATGATGATTTATTCTGTATGGACAGAAAATTATATTAGTAAAAAGCACAAATATGTTCTTGTAGTAGCTGCACAAAATTAAGATGCATTAATATCACCTTTTGTTGTTGTTTATTTGGTTCTATGGCACTTTTCATTCAATTTAGACTAGTTACTCCAAATGAATTCAATAACATGTAGTCTTTGTTCAGGCCCTGTTCATCAAAATGCAAAGGGGGGGGGGGTTCAGAATTAGAAGTTCCTTTAGCAGTTCCTTTGCCTGAATGTGCCCCAACTACACTTCACTTTGTTTTTTAGTTCTACTAAATGACATAATTCTTGATATTTGAATAAATCATAATGACAATTTTTGTTGTCCTATTCAAGAAGTACATGTATGTTAGATAGAGGAAGCATGCATCATAGTATTGAATTGTTCTTAGGCGTGGTGCAGACCAACAGACAAATCTGTTTCCGTGCGTGATACCTCTCGTGAATTTGAATGGTGTCTGATGCTTCTTATTGTTATGCAAACAAAGGCGCCTTTAAAGCGAAACCTGGGTATTTATTATTATCGTTTTGGTTCCTTCGTTTAAAAAGGTTGGCAACAGCAAACAAACAAACAAATCGTCGTCAGGCACCATTCTTTGACTTTTTAGGCTTGTTTCAGTAAAAGAGGAAGTGACTTGGATTGCTATAAGAATACTGGGTGATGATATTGTTTGACTATTTGACTACTATTATTCTTCCCAGTACAATATCAATTGATAAGTCATACATTACGCATCCATACCTTTGTGTAGCCTTTATCATGTTCAAGATGGACCGTGAGAAATGAAAATACAATTGAAATATTTGATTGATTCATTTCTAATACAAACAATAGAGGATTAGTAATATTTAATCTTTTCCATTCATTGGTTCTTGCGATGTATGACTAATGTAATGATGATAGATAGCATCAAAACTATTTCACAGGAAGTGGGATATTTCCTATAAATAATGGGATATACAAGTTTTCATCTTCTGTATGAAGCTAAGATTAAACAGCTGAGACTTTATCCTTTCGCTCTTTTCCTTTCTGTCTCTCACCTTCTCTCCCTAACCCCTCCTCCCCCTTCTCTCTCTCTCTCTCTCTCTCTCTCTCTCTCTCTTTCTCTCATACTCTCTATCTCTCTCTTGTACTCTCTCCCCCCCCCCCCCTCCTCTGGCCCATTCTCTCTCTCTCTCTCTCTCTCTATGTTTCTGTGTTTCTTGCTCTTTTACATCTGTATCCCCTTTCTTACTCAAGATTTATAGTTTTCTGCTGCATGTAGTACATGTACAAATAGTCCACAGGAGTTCCCTTTTTCGGTTTCATAGATTTGATAGCTGCAGCCTGAACTACATTGTAAACTCACGTGTAAGGTTATAAATCAAAGTCGGAAGCAATTAGTGTCTGAGATTAATTAAATGGCCACTTGAACCTTGTGGGCATTCAGCGAAGCCCTTGGACTTCCTTATCGTTTTGTATGCAACTTTTGCAAAGGTTGTCTCTTATCGGTATTAATACAACGTTTGAAGTTCTCCTCTAATTTGTTCTGTTAGTTTATCTGTCTTTGTCTCCCCCCCCCCTCCATCTCTCTCTCTCTCTTCCTCTCTCTCTCTCTCTCTCTTCCTCTCTCTTTCTCTCTCTCTCTCTCTCTTTCTATTTCCCTTTGTCCTCCTGTCTATGGCGCGGTCCTATCTCTCTGACTCTATCTCCTTATGAGTATATCAGTTTATATCTCTTTTCCTATCGCTTTGTTATGTATTTCTTTCTCTTTTTGTCATTTTCATTCTCTGACTTTTTCTTACCCTCATATTAACGTGTCATAAATATAATGCTCTTATGGGTTGTGTATTGTATGCTTGTCTCTGTTTTCTTTATTGGTCGACTCTTACGAACTTGACCTGCTTCTCACAATCCCAAGCGAGAATCGTAGTACTAGAAGTGTGAAGTAAGGTCTGTCCACCTAGTCTACACACTCTCGGCCAGGCTCAAAGTCCGCTTACGAAAGGTCTTACTATGGTTACGAGTAGTCTGCACTTACAGACCCAATTTATTCCAAATCATAATGCAGCCTCAATCAAAGACTACTTATTATAGACCAGGTTCTTGCATTTATACACAGCAAATATAGAACTGGACCAGGCTGTGCTGGCATCTGCCCCCAGCTTGCCCTATCATCTCCACTAGCCCAGACTACCAGCGAACTTTGTTTTAAAAAAGTCTGCACTTGCAAGACTACACCTGTACGGTGTGCTCAAAGGGAAAGTCCCCCGTTGATCAATCCATGCCCTAAAGTTCCCTATAGCCATAGGCAAGGGAAGCGAGGCTGTTATAGTCTATATAATAAGCAAAACCGGATCTCTAGCCACAAGCCCTGCTATGAGTATTAGTATGACTGACCTACGGACATCTAAAGGTCACTGTGATTTAAACAATGATGCTAAATGGTCCATACATACATGTAGTATCACTAATTTTGCTCAGGTACATGTATAATAGAAATGCCCTTACATGTTGAGTTCTGTGTTTAAAAAAATTGATATTCAAATTTTTGAAACGCAAAACTTGATTAATTCATATTACCTACAGTAGCAAAATGCATGTACATGTAATATCATGTGTATTAGGCCTTTATTTAGGCCTAGTCTTTGGCAGAATTCCTTTTCACTAACATGGTTCTTCATGATCATTCAATGACAACAATGTTCAGTTCTCAATGTAAGAGATTAGAAGAGATTTTGAGACCTGTATAGTCGAGACTGTTATTGAGACTTGTGATATTAGAATTTGTTTGAGATAAAGTACCGTAAATCTCCGTGTATAAGGCGCACCTGTGTATAAGGCGCACCCCTATTTTGGGGGCAAAAAAAAAAAAAAAAAATTGTTTTTTTGTTTTGTTGTTGTTGTTGTTTTGTTGCCGAAAACCCACGCGGGGAAGGACCTTCATTTTACATCGAGGTGCAGTTGAAGTTGTGAACTTGTCACAAATAATAGTAACAACAGTCTAAGGCTTCATAATACCAAGTGTCCCACACCAGCCTCATCACATCACCTAGCAGAAGCACTGTGTTCTATGCCAAACATCAATAGTCATGCATGATATGAATAGCATCCTCTAAATTTCTGACAATGGAGTACCTAGGATAGAACCTTGTGGTACACCATTTGTTATAGAAAAACAAATTGAGGAATTATTATTATAAACTACATATTGAGATCTATTAGAAAGATTACTTTCAAACCAAGATGACAGACAAATTTGAGTGTTGTTGTAGTTTCCGAGTGGTGAGTCAACACACTGATTACTGAGCTAGGAGACATTGCCAGGCATAGCGCCATAAATCGAAACTAAAAAAAAAAAAAAAATCTGTACCTGTGTATAAGACGCACCCCCGACTTTCAAAAAATTTCGGCGGCAAAAAAGTGCGCCTTATACACGGAGATTTACGGTAGTCATAAATATTTTTTATTTTTTTATTTTTGATCAGGTTCATGCCACCTGATGATCCTCTTGGCAGACATGGTCCAAGTCTGGAGAACTTCCTGCGTAAAACGCCCTCCAAGCCCAGTCACCAGATGCAGCTGTGCCCCTACGGTAAGAAGTGCACCTACGGCAACAAGTGCAAGTACAGCCACCCTGAGAGGAGCAGGAACGTCAAGACCACCAGCGAGATCCTGGTGGAGAAGGATCGCCAGAGGCAGGAGCAGAAGCTCAAAGCTGACCTGATGGCGAGGGCCCTCAAGACGGAGATGCTCGAGATGCCGTGGGAGAAAGAGGACGGGAGGGGAGGAAGCACCACGGAACCTCTCCAGTCGGGATCCCGGGGTTCTGGCATGTTTCGTGGAGTAGGGACCCAGCAGCAGCAGCAGCATGGAGGTGCTGTTACGTTACCCTTGAGTAATCAACCGATGCAGGACAACCGCATGAACACTGTGCCTTTGGTTGGTCCGCAGCATATGCAGCATGTGCAGCAGTACCGTATGCACCCGCAGAACTTGCAGTCTATCAACGAGGGCTGGCAGCCTTCGGATGAGAGGGTTCCTGAAGGTTGGGTGTCCTCTGATCATAGAGTCCCTCCCTTGTACCACCACCCCCCAGGCAACGGCCCCGCCCCAACATAGGAACCAGCCCCTCCCGAACAGATCAGCGATGACTGATCCTCTCCAGGGGTACACCCACCATCCTATGCCTAGGCGAGACATGATGACGGAGCCTCTCTCCGCCCACGATTACTACCAGCCCCATGCCGCGCAGCAGTCGGTTAAGCGCCACTCCCTACCAATGGGCGCGGTGGTAGATCAGCAGAGACCAACTCTCCAGCAGGTTCACCCCCTCCTACCAGAGGGACAGAGGCAACATGGGCGACTTCAGCAAGGAGTTCCATCAAATGTCACTCCATGAGACAACCAGGTTAGCACCGCACCCCTTCTTAATCCAGAATCAAACAATGCATTAACCTGTTACATCCAATTTGATTTTTATGCGTCACATACTTCCTGTAGCATTTGTATAGCATTCAACAGGTTAACATTTTAAGCTTGTGATATCATCAAGGCTATTTTTTTTTTTTTTTTTTCTCCACTCATGGGACGGATTGCCCTTGTCAGCTATAAGCTGTTTTTCAAAGGGGTCTATAATGACATACAATTTCCATAGTGCTCCTATTCACCATGCTTGGTGTACAAGGCACTCCCATATAACCCATGCTGTACCTAGGCCACTGATTTTGCGCTCAGCAGCACTCAAGAAATAGTATAACGGAGCTTGAATTTCAATTATACGACTTGCTCGTGTTTTAGCAGCTTTCTCAACTTGACATTTAATGATAATAATAAGATCAATTTAAACAGTGCAGCTACTATACAAATATTCGCTTCAGCACTGTGTTGGGAGGAAAGAAAATGAAGTCGCATAACTATGATTGCACTAGTTCAAAGAGATAGCTAAGGCTCAAGAAATAGCATTCTTCCAACCAGTCAATCACATATAAACCTTTAAATTATGAAAATGAGACTTATCTTTTCATCTCACGTCTTGTTTTTGATGCAGCCATGTTGGTGCCTTTGAGGAGGAAAGACATTACAGCTACCCCTTGACCAAGCCTTACAGAGGCTCCTCTGGCCTTACAACACAGGTAAAAACAACACCCACTTGAATTGTAACCTTTCTTCTTCCAGAAGAGTGATCGTAGCCCTTGGAATACTCGATGGTAGACTTGTAGACTCGTAGTTATCCCCATTTAAGCTCAATTACATCTAGATCCCGTTCTTTCTCCTTTTTTTTCTTTCTTGAATGATCAGTCTTAACCCTTACTGTACTGGGCTATTTTGAGCACCATCTGACTGGGGGGGGCCTGGGAGGCCCCCCCCCTATGATCTCGGCCGTCGATTGTCCGATGAACACGAAAATTTGCATGTTTGTAGATATTTACGTAAGGAACAAGATGGTATAATTAGTTTTTTCCGAATATGCAAATTTTTGTCGTTGGCCTAATTAATTATGCAAAATGCGCTAATTTTATGCATTTTACAGAAAACGTGTCAAACTCCACTTTTTGAATGTTGAAACTCATTATTCATATGAAACTTCTTTTCTTACACAAAAAAGTTATTTTAATGTAATTAATAATGATAATTTATGCAAATTTTGATGCGATTTTTATTTTTATTTTTTTTTTTGATGACATGCGCATACTAATTGTTATGTAACGCCTTACAGGTATATCCGATTTCGACGAAAATGGTATCAAAATGTGCATAAGACTTGAGGGAAAAAAGTCATGAAACGACAATTCAAAATTCCAAGCGGTTGCGGCGCAATCTCCGAAAATGTCGAGGGGGGGCCTCCCAGGCCCCCCCCCCCAGTACAGTAAGGGTTAAATGAACAAGGGTGTTTCTTATAACACATTGCTTACCTTTTTATTATTAAGGATATAGTCAAGACAAGGGGTCCAATACTGTAAATGGAATATATATTCAAATATGGCGAGGGGTGGGGGGGGGGGGGGGTAGTCATTCTGGATATTCAAATGTTATATTGCCTAAACAGATGTCAGTGTGAATCCTAAAAATGTGTGTAACAAGGTACTTGGATGAAGTGGATATTCTGAAAAGAAATTATAATTAAGTGGGGCATGTGGTTCAGTGTGTTATTGTATATTACTGGTAGGAGATATTTGCTATGATTTTTATACTTATATGTTTTTTATGTCTGTGATTCATTGACAGACTCCAGCCAATTTGTATACGGACGACGAGGGTTATTATTCTCCCATCACTCCCAAAGACATGACCATCTCATCACCAGGACAGCCCTCCCACTCGTCATCCGTGAGGTACCCTCTGCACCCCAACACCGACAGCATTCCTCCTCCTCAGTCTCACTCGCATCGCTTCATGTACCCCAGCGCCACGCCTTCCTCCTCCTCCTCTGCGTCCTACCCCTTACCCCCTCCTGTCCCCCACCAGATCTCCGGCGGGGGCGGATCCGACGCGCTCAGGCACGGTGGAGGGGGGCACCTAGGGGTGCAGCATCAGAGTCAGATCATGAACCCCATGGGTAGTCCTCGGAGGACGTCGGAGCCGAAGCAGCAGCACCCACGGCAGGTCTGGGCCGATGCAGGGTCAGAGCCGATGCCCCCAAGGCAGGTCTGGGCCGACGCAGGGCCGGAGCGGCTCCCTGATACCTCGAGGCAACATCCGGGTCATGATGAAATGTTCTACCAAGAAAGGATGAGGAGCTCACTGTCAGGACAACTTCAAAACTAGAAACTTGAGCTACTACGGTAGTGTAGGCAATATTTGTTGATTCACCCCCCTTCCCTATTTACTGCTATTTAAATCATACTGATAAGAATAAAGTAACAATCTGAATAATCTAATAATCAATGTAATCATGATTTAAATCAGCTCAGATATTATTGGATCTTGAGCCAAACATGTCCAAGTTAGAATCTTAGACATGTAAAACATCTTCTAGACAGTTGGCATGATGTTACATGAATAATGAGACACATCTTCTTACGTGACAATATTGATCTTTTGTTTGTATTATTCAGTTTCACTTTATCGATCTTCAAGCCCCCCAAATAGCATTATCATGATTTAATTGCAGGCCAATATCATTCCAAAAGTAAAAGATAATCAATATTAATTTTGTATTGTTTATAAATTCATATAATTTATATGATGAAATGCTTTCATGGTCTTTGATTGGATGATTGATGAATATGTATGTAATTGATCGTGAATATTCACATTGATTGTTTATAAAGATATATGCTTATTATTGCAGCCTTACATGTATTTCTTGCAAGGCTCAATGAAACCATATTGCACAATATGACACCATTGTCCTAATTTTGCCTAGTCATGTACACATTTGCACACTCTTTAATGAAACAAAGTAAAAACTCTGGATCATCGTGCAAGCATGTATGATGATTAATCAAAGAATATAAAAGATACTTTAGAATTGGGTGCCTAACTGCACAATATGACACTATTGTCCTAATTTTGCCTTGTCATGTACACATTTGCACACTCTTTAATGAGACAAAGCATAAAAATCTGGATCATCATGCAAGCATTTATGATTATTCAAAGTATATAAAAGATACTACAGAATTGGGTGCCTAACTGCCTATTCCAACATATGACTAAGCTACCCCCATTCTGAGCAACCATGCATCGGTAACCCTGTACAATGCATGACACAGTCAACAGATCTTCAATGGATAAAGGTCATGATTGTATACAGACTGCCAACTTCCCGCCCGTCCGTTGAAGAATCACTTCCCACTCACAACCTGCTTCCGCTTTTCCCGAAAAGGATATACCGTTACGGTATAAAGGAAGTAGCGCACTTCCAACTTCTAATCACCTGTCCTTTGTCCAAGTCTTGTTCAAATAGGAACACAAGTCATCGTATTAACTGGGGCGGCTTGATTGCCGGTCGACTGGTATTAGGGTGTTCAAAGATTAGTTACCGGTATATGATCTTTTCGGTATCATGATGATGTGTCAGTGTGTCATACTCACAAGTATGTTGGATGATTTCACGGGCCGTACCAGGCGCCATAGGAATATATGAAACTGAAAGTAAACTGTTATAACAGGAATTGATCAAAACCATGAAAGATTGATAGAAAAGTTAAAGAATTGTTGTTGTCGTTATGATGTGTGTCATAGGTATGTTGGGCGATATTTCACAAGCCGTACCAGGCAGCGAAGGTATACATGCTTCTGAAAGTATCAATTTCTGTGAAACTGTTTAAGCAAGGAGTTGATCAAAATCATGAAAGATTGATAAAAAAGTAATATTTACCAAGCCGTACCAGGCGCCAAAGGGATGCATGACTCCTATAGTTAAATTTCTGTGAAACCTTTTCTGCGAGAAAATGATCACATCGTGACAAATTAAAATGATTTGTAATGGATGATAAATAACTTTTTGCTCTCCCTTTATCAATATTATACCCCAATGAAAAATATGCCACTTTTGTAGGTAGGAAGAAGAGCAATGTGTTTCTTCATTTAATTGTATCCCACCTCCCAGCTATGTAGTAATTTTGGAAAAACAATGTGAATACCAAATTGCTCATATAATGATTCATTTACTGTTTTTGTACTTTATAAACCATTATAACCACATGTACATATATATCTGTATGTCTAAACGAAAATATGTAAAGTACTTAGCCAGACTATACAATGGATATGTACATGACCTCGCCGTTTATCCTTTTTAATTAATTTAGTTATGAAATAATTAATCCTGTTTATAATCATTCATGTGACATGTAGGATACATTGTCAGTGTTACTATGTTCCGACGATTCCGTCATATATATTACTGTACGGATTCGTCAGTTCATGACATCAATGACGAAATATTCAAAATGTTCTGGCTTCTACACGTACGTTCACTTTTCAAAAACAAATCTGATATATACGGTACAATGTACCTCGTTCTTTATTGCATCCATGTAAACGTGTCCTATACTTTTAAAACTTGTAATATTACTGACAATGTTTAATGATATTCTCTTTTCCTGTGTAATATATAATATCTAATGTGATTTCTAACACTGGAAGGTATATATAGATATATATATGTGTGTGTGCCTTCTTTAATTGTGCCGATTGTTGTCCTATTTTAAAACTTTTGAGATCAAAACAAGACATTGTAAAGTCTAGTACAGTAAGTGGTACAGTATATTACTGTTCTTTTGTATAAAAGATATAAATCAAAGCATTGTAAAGGCAGTTGCTTATTTAAACTGATGAGACTTATGTATGGGCATTTTGTCCAATCTATTCTTGAGAGGTTTTCCCTACCTTTGTTATACTTTCAAATAACAAAGAATTGTGATGTTTATCAAGTAGGGATAGTGTTGTGAAAGAGAGAGAAAGAGAATAAGAGATGTACAATATCTCTATTAGAGTTCTAAGTGTGTTAAAGATCTGTGTTTTCTAGCTACGAAAGATGTGAACTCTTTAGAGTGGACTTCTAAGGAGATCCCTTCGAGTAGCTCAAATACAGTATAATATGTATATGGTGTATTATATGCAAATGTACTTCATACACAAATATTTTAGCTTAAAGGAAACAATGTTATTTACTTATTTTACTCACCGTACTCATTGTATTGATGTTTGCAGGCAATTATACAGTCATTCTCAGTAATTCGACTGATCGTTTTATGCCACCTTTCATTTTCAATTTCAATAATTTGGTGCTTGCTGTGAAAAGATTCATTGTTAAAAATCAATGGGCCATTAACTCTGTATATATGACTCCATTGTAAGAATCGGAAACATCTTTTGATTTCGAACCTTGTTTGGCTTGTGTTTTGTTGCTAATGACTGGGGCATTTTGTGGGCCCACGCCATTCAAGGCTTTCCAGGAATTCTTACGTGAAAGTTCTGAGTAAATCATTCGCTGAACTCGAGGTGACAAAAACAGTAAAAGACAACATAGGTATGCTATGATGTCTTAGTGCTATCTTTAAAGTACCAGTGATACTGTTTGGCTTAGTAAATCAAATGGTAAAATGCAATTTTAGGGTTTATTACTTTTAATAGATTCTTTAACATATCGTTCTTCTTTCAAGCTAGTCAAGTGTGTTAGCTTTGTTAGTTAATATACTCTAATTGAGATTTAAGGATTTATTGTTAGGCTCAGGCTTTAGCCAATTGACTCCTTGGTTAAAACATATGGTTTGAACTCACTTGTAGTCTCTTCACTATGTAATAAATGATGCTTAAACGTCTATAAAATGTAACCACTGCCACTAGAATATAGAAGTAAAATGCATTAAATAGTGTCATAATAAAGTCTATCGTAGCCATCAGATTTGGTGATGTGTGTACAATTTGTAATGTAGCAGCTAGGGTTCTGCAATGTATAATGTATGCTAGACTATTATGTTAGTAACAGTGTGCATAAGTGGCTTTTTTCACAAGCCAATCTCTTTAATCTAGCTCATTAGCACAAAAATAGAGAGATTCTGTTTGATAGTGTGAATATGTTACATTAGTATATGCCATTAAAAAAGTCTGAATATAGAATCTGTTAGATCCTGATCTGGATTCCAGGATCATATTTAGTTTCTATATCTACTTTTTGCTTACTAGCTGTGCCAGTGTTTTATGTTGAAGAAATGTTAACTATGAACAAAAATGTATTATAAATAATATTGAAGGTATTTGCATTAAAGGCAAAATTAAAGTGTATCAAAAGAAATCCTTTTATTTTAAAAAGGAACATTAGTGTGTGCCATGTAATTTTATGAGATAATTATGCATAATTTTATGATTAATCTGTGTAAAGGAATAAAATATTCAACCAATCAACTTTGTTTGTCTCTTGAAGTTATGATATGGATTTCTTGTGTTTTGTAGTTACAGTTAAGAACTAAATTATTCATACCCTTGCCAAGTTTTGTCATTTTTCAAGTATGTGAAAAATTGATTTGTCCTGAATTACATTTCTTTAAAATGTGGCATATTAAAGCTTACATCTAAAAGTACATGTACTTCAAAATGTGACATATTAAAGCTTACATCTAAAAGTACATGTATTTAAAAAGGGCCCGTAGTCGTCCAGTCCACCTTTTATTCTTTAGTTACGAAAAAACACCCCGAAAACAAATTTACAGGGGGTATAAATAATTAAGTTGTGAACTCTATGTGTAAAGAGAATCTAATCCGGGAAGGAACAGGAAGCATGAAAAAGAGAAGATTTGAGTTTTACTTCCCCCCCCCCCCCCCCCCCCATTCTCTCCTCTCCTCCCTTTCTCTCCCCTTCTCTTCCTTTTTCTCTCCATCCCGCTCTTCCTCTTCTTCCCCTCTCCTTTGTTTTAACATTACCAGTGTGTTCTTACTTTTTTATACCTCTTTTCTTTCTTCTTCATCTATTCATCTCTCATTGTTCATGTTTTCATCTCTCTCTCTCTCTCTCTCTCTCTCTCTCTCTCTCTCTCTCTCTCTTTCTTACACCCTCCCACACCCCTACCCCATCCTCCCTCTTTCTTCTCCCCCTCTGTGGAATGAATGCGATATGTATGTACATGAAAATGAATGAGTGTGTGTTTTTTTCTTCTAAATCTCTATAGTTAACATATAAGGCCGAAATTCGAAACATTTTAGATCGTGCGTATTTCCTTTTTTGTGTGTGCATAAATCCTCGTTCTTTATAGTATAAAAAAAGCACCGCAGAAAATGTAAGGAACTTGGAAAGACGCCAATATTTTGACAAAAAAAACTGCAAGGGTGATTACCCCTTAGTATTTATAGTATCTTTCAAAAATGTTCATAATTTTTATATCATTTTCCGCCCAAACCAAAGATTTTCTTCGTTATCATATATAATAATATATATATTTTCAATCAATCCAGAGTTAATATCGCCCTACTTTGTCGGAAAATTGTATCAGGGCAAATTTCATAAAACTTGTGAAAACGTCAATTTTAGACAAAAACTTCAAGGGGGTTAGTTCATCATTTTTCATTATTTTTGGCCGAAAAATCGATAATTTTAGATTGGGCCTACACTCACATTTCTTCATCATTCCATAGCTAATGTGTCCCAAGTTCATTAAATAAATTAAAAGGATCGGGGGAAATTTCATGAAAACTGATTGGAAAACGAGAAAAAATAAGAAATTTATATTTCCTCTATAAAGAAGCGTCCCAAGTTCACACTCATAAAACACAAATCTATCGTGGCAAATTTCATGAAATTTTGACAAAAATTGCAAGGGGTTAGTTAGTTCATCATTTTTCATTATTTTGGGCTAAAAAATCTTTAAAAAATTGAATTTGGCATATTTTATATTTGTCCAGCATTCCATAGCTATACAATTTGTATTTCACTGAGGACAACTTAAAATATTCTAAACTTTCTAATTTCTAATTGCCGGATTTGCTCAAACTTTCACTAACACGTTACTATCATTTTCTGCTTTCCACAATCAGTGTGGAATTCGCCTTTAATGTGGTTTCAAATTGATCATCGGTTGATACAATGAAACAATAAGCCACACAAATATAATTCCCGGATTATTGGACCGAAGCTCTAAATAACTCAAGGTATCGGTTACTGATTTTCCAATATCACGATAACAATTCGAAGTAAAATTGTCCAAAGCCTTTTCTAACTGAGGTTACATGAACATGTTTATATAATAATTATATAATTTTGACTTTACATAATTCTTTGGGGGTTTTCTCGTGCGGTAACTGTATCTGCATATTTCATCTGTATATAATAGTGTCCATATTTATTATTGTGTTTGTTATTTTATGTTCTAATATTTTTTTTAATTTATTTTTCTAGATCATGTAATATTTACGACAAGATTTGTGTAGTGAGGGTAGTGGCAGATCCAGGGTGGGGGCATGGGGGGGGGGGGCCAGGCCCCCACCCCTGGCAAAACAAAAAGATGGTAACTACAGTTTTACCCTAAAAAAAAAAAAACGAGCCTCCACACCTGTACTGGGGGAAGAAACGTTAGCAAAAAGATGGTATTTTACCTCCGTTCTTTGTTTTGGCTCAAGGGGGGGGGGGGGGGGGTTGTTGTGTAAACCACAATAATGATCACTACCCCCCCCCCCCTCCGTTGAGCAACAAAACGATTATAGTTTTAGTGGTCACTTTACCCCCCCCCCCCCCCCGCCCCCCCCCCCCCCCCCCCCCCGCTTATGCACCGCTAAATATTTTCTCACGAATTGGACCCCTCCCTCGCCGCCGGCTGGATCCGCCCCTTGAATGAGGGGGTCTACATTTTACAAGCTACAAGCTTCCCACTATAGTCACTTCCGCACTTTCCCTTCATTTTGTTGTTATAGTTCTCAATCTGCTCGTCATTCTCTGTATCTTTTTCTCAAATCAATGTAAGTACATGTATTTGTCATAAACTTGTATAATCTGTGGAATGTGAGTGAATGAATAGATAAATAAATACACAAATTCGGCACATTTTGAAATGATCTCAGTTGGAACTTATAGTGTAAATGTTAGTACAGGCCATTGTTATGTTTAACTCATTTTTAAAATATTTTAACCACCGGAATGCCGCGAAGGAATTTCAGTTAACTGTACTAGAAATAAAAGTACAGCAATTTACCACCGGAACACGAAGGAATTTCAGTTAACCGTACTAGAAATAAAAGTACAGTAACCGTTCTTAAATAACGTCAACTTCATGGAAACTATGTTATCTCTAAGCGCAACATACCTATACCGCTTTGGGTATATATTTTGGTAAGGAAGTAACAATTTAAATGCAAAAAATATGTCTTTTTAGAAGCGGGCAGCAAGGGGCCCGAACATAATCTTGTCTGGTGTGTGTTTTTTTACATAGAAATTAAATAGTTTTATCACAATAAAATGTCTTCTTTCCTCGGTCGCTTCACTTGCTAGTAAACTTCTTTTTTTTAAAACCAGGATGATTCCTGTCAACGTGCATGATGACCGAATATCGTCTGCTGACAACCAGTGTGCTGACAAAGCGTATGAGTTAAAACCCTTTAGGCCCACAACAGACGATCGGGTATCGAGGAGCTCGAATACATGCTGTTATTTTTTTTAATGATGGTAAATGATTATTTGTGCCATGATAAAAGGGGCGTTTTTTAAACCCAGTTATACATTATTAGTAGTAGTATAATATTTAGGCAAGAGGCTTCAGTGATTGGTGAAAATTATTCAATCACCGACCAACAACAACGACGGCCCCCTCACGAACATATTTTTTAGAATTTATGGTCGTTAAAAAAGCCCATGATGCGGCTATATTTAGGCCTACGCATTTTTGTTTGTACCGTTATGGAATAATTAAAATAGATATAAAACGTCATAACATATTAATAATTATATTCAAGAAGTGAAATTGATTTGTGTAACACCGCTTTGAAATTGCGCGACAGCCGTTCAACTTATTGAAAAGAAAATAAGAGTCGATTTGAAACAAGGTGTAACAAAAAACGATAGACAAATTATATTCAACAGGTGATTAAAGTATCTATATCAAGGGAATATGTTGAATGTGCATGGAAATTGTGTAAGAGTGTGTTGGCCAATATTATTGTGAAAAGGGGAACATTTTAAAGTGACGCGTTTCCTTTGCGCGTGTGAAACATAACACCACCGATTTCAGTTTTGAAAGTTCTATTTTTAGACCCACCGCACCAATTCATGACTAAATCTCAAACCACATGCCCCCGTGATCTTAAAAAAAATCTTTAAAAAATTGAATTTGGCATATTTTATATTTTCCAGCATTCCATAGCTACGTCACAATTTTTATTTCACTGAGGACAACCTCATAGATATTCTAAACTTTTTTTATTTTTAATCGGATTTGCTCAATCTTTCATTAACACGTTACTCTCATTTTCTGCTTCTATTAACAAAATTAATGTGAGGGTAGAATTCGCCTTTAATGTGGTTTCAAAATGATCATCGGTTGATACAATGAAACAATAAGCCACACAAATATAATTCCCGGATTATTGGACCGAAGCTCTAAATAACTCAACTTTTACTCAAGGTATCGGTTACTAATTTTCTAATATCACGATAACAATTCGAAGTGAAATTGTCCAAAGCCTTTTCTAACTGAGGTTATATACATAAACATGTTTATATAATAATCTTATTTGACTCTACACATTCGTTGGGCTTTTTTCTCGTGCGGTAACTGTATATTTCATTTGTACATGTAATGCTGTAAATATAATATAGTTGTGTTTGTTCTAATATTTTGGTAAATTTATTTTTCTAAATCATGTAATGTTTACGACAAGTTTTTGATGGTGAGGATAGTGGCAGGTCCAGGGTGGGGGCATGGGGGGAGACCCGGGCCCCCACCCTTGGCAAAACAAACAGATGGTAACGACACTTTTACCCTTAAAACAAAAAAGACGGGCCTCCACCCCTGTACTGGGGAAAAAAACGTTAGCAAACAGATTGTATTTTACCCCCAATCTTTGTTTTGGCTCAAGGGGGGGGGGGGGTGTTGTGTAAACCACAATAATGATTCCCCCCTCCTCCGTTGAGCAACAACAAAAAAGATTATATTTTGAGTGGTCACTTTACCCCCTCCCCCCCCCCCACCCCCCCCCCCTCCCCCCCCCCTGCTTATGCACCGCTAAATATTTTCTCACGAATTGGACCCCTCCCTCGCCGCCGGCTGGATCCGCCCCTTGAATGAGGGGGTCTACATTTTACAAGCTACAAGCTTCCCACTATAGTCACTTCCGCACTTTCCCATCGTTTTGTTGTTATAGTTCTCAATCTGCTCATCATTCTCTGTATCTTTTTCTCAAATCAATGTAAATATTTGTTATAAACTTGTATAATCTGTGGAAATAATGTGAGTGAATGAATAGATAAATAAATACACAAATTCGGCACATTTTGAAATGATCTCAGTTGGAACTTATAGTGTAAATGTTAGTACATTGTTATGTTTAACTCATTTTTTAAATTGTTTAACCACCGGAATGCCGCGAAAGAATTTCAGTTAATTGTACTAGAAATAAAAGTACAGTAACTGTTCTTAAATAATGTCAACTTCATGAATACTATAAGTATCTCTAAGCGCAGC